>WJQU01002517.1:0-25000 GCA_029228625.1 Pseudolycoriella hygida | reverse complement strand
TATACTAAAAGAACATCGATACATACTTCGGCTCTTGAAACTTGGTGCTCGACTGCCTACGTTTATAACGTTTCATCCTTTCTCGACCCGAAACATTCCTTTATACTTCTTGTAGTGTAAATAACTATTACATCCACTTCTGGTGATGATGTTTTACGTATTGTAACAGTGTAATGAAATAAAACACTAAAGAGTTATTTTATTGATAATTTAACTATTTTTTTATTTAAATACGTAAAATGTATAAGTCATTATATGTGTTGGGTTTACTTTTTCTTTGCAGTGTGGCAAATGTGGACGAATTAATTTATGACCTAGGTAAAAGGTAATATGTTTGAAGTCTTAGGAGTTATCAAATAAAGAAACTGAAAGAATTATTTTTAACTTAAGTTAACCTACTCTTACACCCAGCTGTTTTTAGATTAGTTTTCTTTAACATTTATTCTTTCACTTAAAAATATTTATTATTTCAATATGTTATTCATAGTTAAAGCATTTGGTTGATGAAGCGACAATCAATCGAAATAAAAATAACATTTTTTCGATCAATTGTCGGTTTTTTTATTAGTGTTCTTGTTCTAAAAAGTAAAAAACTTCGAATTCTTATTATTGAATTTTCTCAAAGTTAGTAATAAACATTTTTTCCTTCAAATAATGGCAGAATAGTTTTTTCTTTTTCATTTTATTTATTTGCATTCATTTTTTTGGACAGCAATAAACAACCGATAGTTTTATGCGTTTTACCGATCAAAATTAATAAATTACCTTGAGCGATGTTAGATAAAGATATTCCAGTGTACCGATAATAGATAACAAATTTGGTCGCTGATTATTTCTCACCCGCTTATCAAATCCAGATCAAGAAATTGTAACTAACTTTTAAATTATTTTAGAATGTTTTCCCTATAGAAAATAAAGAAGTAAAATCGATCTGTGGCTAATTGGATTTATATAACGTGAATAGCCCAATGACATCCCTTCCATTTGCTATAAGAATTTATCTCATTCCATTACCCTACAATTATCAGTGCCGCCACAAGGTTAAATGCCACCTTGGCATTCAAAATTTATCGCCCCCACCATATGCACATTTTCGTAAATATTTTGATCATTTTGACGTATTTTTACTTTGACTATAATATGCCATTATGACGGGGAAATTGTCATTGTTCTACTTTGAGCAATCTTTTGTTTTACTATAAAGAAAGTTTCGAGCTCTTTTCCCCTTCATAAAGGTCTGCAAGACTTTCCATTACAGCCAACATATTTTTATGGAATCAAAAACAAAAACTTGCCTCCGAGTAAAACTTATGGTACTTGGATGGTTCCATCTATAATTGAAACGGTTGAATCAATTTCAAATACCGACCCAAAGACTAGCAAGAATGTTAGGAGCAGTGATTGCAAACCGGTTATCGGTTAACAGGTTAACCGGTTAACCGATCAATTTTGTAATCGGTTAACCGACCATTCAAAACCGGTTAACCGATAAAAGCCTATTTCGTCGCTCTATTGCGAAAGAAAATGTTCATTACAGTGGCAGAAGATCTCCACCTTTATAATTTTGAAATTAAATATTTAATTGAGAAAATCGTTGGAAAATAAAATCCTTCAAGTTTCAATACTTGAAGGGGTGGTTCGGAAAACACGTAAAGCATGTGGTCACTGTGTCGCTGACATATTGTCATCTGCATCAGCCAGAGGTGCCCACTTCGGTCTCGTCGCGAGGCTCGGGCCACACTAGAACACAATTCGTCGAGGCTGAGCAACTCTAGAGCTCTAGAAAACAAGAATAGTAGCTTTTCTATCAAGTTTTGTAACTAAGAGTTTTTCAGCACCATTACTAAATAAAGTCCCCATTAAGGCCTAGCGAACAAAGTTTTTTGCACTCCATAAGGGTCAAAACACATTAGCAATTTGAATTGTCGATTTCAACAATTATTATATCAGAATTCGTTTCGGCATTTATTATTTTCACAATAGAGCGAAAAATCATTGTAGAGAAATAAACATTTTAGTACTGAAAACTAGTATGGAAATTGAGGTGCATGTCGTCAGTCCCCCCGCATTCGTGCTAGATGGGGCAGACAGTCTATAATTAAGGCCTGAATTTGTGCTCTCGAATGCCACCGGTCCCAGAATTTGTGCTGATCTGGGAGCCGAGAACTAGTCAAAAGAAACTTGAAATTTTCATGTTTTGTTCATTTTGCATGGAAAGTGTCTTAAAATCTTCTTTCGTCTAATTCAATTTAATACCCTCAATTAGTGCTCAATTTGTGCTGGCTAACGGTACCGGTCCCACAAATTTGGCTAGTCGGGGAGCCGAGCCAGAGAGAATTAGACGAAAGAAGAATTTAAGACACTTTCCATGCAAAATGAACAAAACATGAAAATTTCAAGTTTCTTTTGACTAGTTCTCGGCTCCCAGATCAGCACAAATTCTGGGACCGGTGGCATTCGAGAGCACAAATTCAGGCCTTAATTATAGACTGTCTGCCCCATCTAGCACGAATGCGGGGGGACTGACGACATGCACCTCAATTTCCATACTAGTTTTCAGTACTAAAATGTTTATTTCTCTACAATGATTTTTCGCTCTATTGTGAAAATAATAAATGCCGAAACGAATTCTGATATAATAATTGTTGAAATCGACAATTCAAATTGCTAATGTGTTTTGACCCTTATGGAGTGCAAAAAACTTTGTTCGCTAGGCCTTAATGGGGACTTTATTTAGTAATGGTGCTGAAAAACTCTTAGTTAGCTCCCAGATCAGCACAAATTCTGGGACCGGTGGCATTCGAGAGCACAAATTCAGGCCTTAATTATAGAATGTCTGCTCCTTCCAGCACGAATGCGGGGGGGGGGCACCTGACGACATGCACCTTGGAAATTGCTGAGATCGACAATTCAAATTGCTAATGTGTTTTGATCCTAACCGAAATAGACAAATGAAGCGTATGAAGCATAAAAAGTAATGTAATAACGGACGTGTAATTTTGTTTAGGACGGAATATTTGCAAAGGACTTTCAGTTCTGAATTTGATTTTAGTTTTTGTTTCGGTTATTTTACGTCGGGTTAACCGTAACCGCGGTTATTGTTTTCACGGTTAATTGAAATAACTCGTTAGGAGTCACGTAAAAGAATCAAGTGGATAGCTGCAAGCGTTTCCTTCGCTTCATTTGGGTACGTTACAGGGCCTATCATAGTGAATTAAATTCTCAAAAATTCACAAAATTCACCAAATTAAAAGAAATTCGCAAAAAATTCACAAAATTCACGCGTAAATTTTATAAATTTCTGTGAATTTTTACGAATTGCCGTGAATTTCAGCAAATTTCTGTGAATTTTTTGCTAATTAAATTCACCATATTAGGCCCTCGTACGTTAATGGATTTGGACACTTTGAGAATTGCAACTGGTTTACGTCTTGGAGCGAAGATATGCATACGATATACATGCATATGTGGATACTCAGTCGATAATTTGGAAACACATGGAATTTCTTGTGTGAAGACGAAAGGAACGTTTTTGCGTCACACCATCTTAAACGATTTAATATCAAAAACAGGTCTCCCCTCTATTTTGGAACCTCCAGGCCTTATTCTAAAGGACAAGAAACATCCAGACGGAATGACAATTACACCTTGGATGAATGGCAATAGTTTAGTGTGGGATGCAACATGCGTGGATACCGTTGCCCATAGTTACGTAGACACGACATCGAAAAATGCTGGTGCAGCAGCTGACTATGCATGCATGCACGAAAAGGGAGAATTTATATGACGAAATCATATGAAGAAATCATTTATATGACGAAATCATTCATATGACGAAATCATATACATCGTGGAAACGTAGCTGCGATCACTGGGACGATTTCAATAAGTGCAAAAATGAAAGAGATTTTTTATTTAAATGGCTGAATTTGCCGAAATATTTTGATCGCGGATTGTAAAATATTTATTTTAGTGAAATACATTCACTTAAAAACAAAAACTGATACAACATGCTGGCATTTATTCTTGCGATTCAATTTTTTTATACAAATTTGGCGCCCCCAAAATCGCCGCGCCCTTGGCAAATGTCCGAAATGTACGTGTGATGTGGCGGCACTGACCATTATCCATGTTCATCAATCGTTTAAGGAAGGAAATATCTTATTATATGGAATATGAGATGTGTTACCGACGTTATCGAAAATCTTTGAGCAATTAGTGGAGGTGAAGTCGATAAAAAGGCTTTACAGACTTTTACAATGCCTTCGACAAAGTGTCACATAGCTTGCTCGTAGAAGACTTGGCAGGTTGTCGTATACTCATACCTTACATGATTGGAAGCACGAAATTCAGAGCTCTTACGCTGCTATTTTTGATGTTTATCAACAATCAGCCTTAATTGACGATCTGAATCATGGAGCTCTCTTTATGCAGATATTCATATAGATTAACAATGAAAATAAACGGCGAAGAAGATTGCATGCAGAACTAGATCTACTTTCAGAATGGTGCAAAAATCGTTTGCTACGTAATGAAATGCCACATACAAATCTAATAAGATCGAAAACAATTACTCAATCGATAATGAAGAGATGAAAAAGTGAAATTCAACGTTAACTTGAACTTCTTCTTTACCCTTCACTAAAATTCAATAAAAAAAATTTTTCGATCGAATTTATCCGTAATTCACGCTTTTAGTGCGGCGTCAACTTATGTCAAAAAGTATACAAAATTTCATGACGAAAATATCATTGTGTGAAGCGACAAGTAATGATTGCCTGTCAAGCTTATGCACTTCATCATGAAATTTAGTATTCTTTGACATAAGCCGACGCGACGCGACGTCGTAATAAATGAGAGGATGTCAGCGGCGTGGCGCTCTTTTGTTTTGACATTTGCAAATAATACTCCATTGCAAAAAGGTCAGCTGACTTCATTGAAAAGTTCAAAAATCAGCTGATTTCTTTGCAACTGCAGCTAACTTCACGTTGAGTATTGCTTGCAAAGATCAAAACAAAAGGCTGTCTCGCCCCTGGTGGATATTCTAAATTTCAAATGATGTTATCTGTATTGGTAACATTTTTATTGGTACTTCGTTACGTTTTATCGGTCATTTGCTATTTTTTCAGTAGTACTGGTAGTACTTCATTATTTTATCGGTCGAAAAATTGACGTCGGCAGTTAATGTGAAAGCTGCTTCCCTCAAAATATAGCGAATTTCATGATGAAATGCATAAAGTGTCAATCAGTTTATATTTTCACTGTTATGATATTTAAGCATTTCAAAACGAAATACCCTAAGAAAATTTTTCTAATGCCTCACAACAAATAAGGCGAGTAAATGGATTTTGAATGAGTTTAGAATCCATTCCCAGAATACATTTTTGGTGACAGGTGATGTAATGCCTAATGGATTCTGATAGCTTTGCCATATTCACCCTACATTCGACTACACCAAATTGATTTTTTCCAATGAGTTCGGGTGACTCGGTCGTGTCGCCTGATTAAAATCAACTTGGTATGGCAATAGAGTGAGGGCATTTGAAGTTCACTTTTTATTCACTGAGTATATACTCAGCGAGTAGTACAGTAATCCATTACTTTTTCTGTACCGAGTAATGACTTTCGAAGCGATTTCGAATCAATTATTTTGGTAGGGTAAAAAAAAGAGATGACAGTAATGGATATCGAATGCATTCGCAACAATCTACTTTACTCGCTATATATACTTACTATATTCCCTCTATTTGACAGAAGCCGATGCCGCACTCAATATGCTAAATGCCCCATTGTTCATTTTAATTCATTTGAAATGAAATGTACTAAGGTATTGCTGTTATTGGTTTGTTTTTTGTGTTTTGTTAAATAAAAGCAAATTTGTTGTACTTATCTTCTGAATTATTCAATTTGTTTCTTATTCGTTGCCAAATGAGACGATATTTAAATAATTTATTATATTTTATATTATATATGTATATATACTCATCTAAATGTCTTACAAAAGTTATATCTATTATTTACAATCCTGTTGAATGGTAGTCAAACCGCTGTTTGTTTGTTAATTTAGTTTTTCTTTTGTATATAGTTAGCAATTAGCATTTTTTTAATATAATTTTCTTGTTATTGAGCAAATGAAGGTATGAAAATAGCGGCAATTTTAATATACACTTTTTTATTTATGAGATGTCCGCCCAATCGTATATGGATTTTTTAACATTCAATTTATAATTTCAATGTATAATAAGCCTACAATATGTGTACTGTGCTTTTTAAACGCAATGCTGATAGGACATAAAGTATTAAACTTAAAAAAGGGCAAATGATGGAGTCAGTTTGTTCTACTCAAGATACAAGATATCAGAATATTTGTCTAGGATTCAGTTGAGCATTACATTTTAGTCAAATACCTCCACTAAATGTGAATTAGCCGATTCTTGACTAAAACGTTTCATCAGAGGCCTTGTGTTTAAGAAGGGGGTCTGAAACGTGTCATCAAGGTAATCATAGAATCGGCTCCTAACTTTGCAATATGGTCCAATAATCGCCAGAAATATCAATCTATTTAACCAACAAATTATATCTAACTTTACAACTAAAAAGGACTCATTGCAATAGTGCGCTCGAAAAGTCTTTCAACTTTCATTTCTATAGTCTCTAGAACTAATATTTGAACTTATGATATGCTCTATCTCCCCCTTCTTTATTTAGGATGGCATTTGGCCTGTTAGAATTACCGTTGCGCACTATTTGAATGAACCTTTTCATTCAACCTTCTTTATCAAATTTTCCTATGCTAGACAAACTTCTGACTCACCATTCCTGATGAAGTTTACGTAATGTTATGTCTAACATTACGATTAGTTTTCTGATATTTAAGGTCAAATCGGTGCAAATGTCTGTCTATTGAAGCTTTACATCTTATCAAATTAAAGGTTTTCGTCCTCATGAAAACTTTCGAAAAAAGTATATCAGTTTTTCATTTGGATCTGAATAGTCTCAACACATGACACATTGGTTAGAGATAAGCGGGTTTTTGCCGGGTCTTGTATCGAAACAGTTCGGGTTTCGGGTGAAAAATTTAATCGGGTCGGGTTTCGAAACAGTTCGGGTAGGGGGTTTCAAGTTTCGAAATATTTAATCGGGTCGGCTTCGGTCCGGGTCGGGCTTCGAAACAGTTCGGGTAGCGGATTTCGGGTTTTGAAAAAAAAAATTCGAGTCGGGTTCGGTCTGGGTCGGGTTTTGAAAAAAGGTCGACCCGCTCATCTCTAACCATTAGTTGAAAGAAACCTTAGATATCTCTCAGCTTTTTCTCGACCGTTTGATGCAAGCATTAAACCCATGTAGTTAGCCAATGAGCTATGACACAAAAACTTGAAATGTTGAGATGAGATGGGGATAGATTTGGAGTATTAACAACAGATGGCCATATAAGGAATTTCAGTATCTCGGTTTTCATCACCACAAGATATCAAGTTGAATGCCTTGGCTGAAAATTGGAACGATATGTCGAAATGTTCTGATATGAATTCGACTGTTCTAGTTGGGTTACACCTGAGCGTTATTACAATATAAAATAAATCCATTAAAAATTGTCTCTCGATATCTCAACTGCTTCAAAAATGACTGCTACGAATGAGAAAAATGGCTACAGCCTACCAATGCTTGTTAAGACATGAGACAACAACAATATTTTTTGGGAAAATTCGGTCGTAGAAATCTTTCAACGCGTAACACCCTTTTATCGCAAATCGTCTCTCGAAAGTTTACATTTATTTGCCAAAAATAAAGCTTTAATTTGCAGACATTGTGTTTCATTCGAGTGGAGGATAAACAGAATTAAAGATTCGAATTAGAGTGAAAATAAATATTTCATAAAACAATAAACTACTGTGTTACAATTATAATTTCCTGCATTTGATGAGATACCGAATCCAATTTATTCCAACACATTTGCGTACACTTTGGCATCGCATATGTATTTATGTATTTATGAATCAAAATTTTGTGGGATGAATTGGATTGAGATCATGGTTGTGCTCGCTAACGGTTTTTTAGCTACGCTAACGCTAGTTTCAAAAAATATTAGCGTCGCTAGTAGCGGCCGCTAACCTTCGCTAATTACATCATCTTTCAAATTTTTCAATTGAAATCTCAACGCAAGATATTTTTGTCGAAGATCACTTGCGAACAGACAAACTATGTAGAAATAGCTGTTTAAAAGCTTTTGCAAATATTAAATGCTATTTTAACGAAAAAAATTCCGAGTACCCCAGCAACTCTGCAGTTGTACGTTGCGATTCTAACTTTGGGAAAATCAGATCTGCAGATTTTATCATAGTAGTAATTATCATAGAAATAATTGAGACACGTTCATTGTTTACACTTTTCCGACTTTTATGCTTCCCCTTCAATGACTGATTGTCACTACAAACGTTTTTCTAGATAATGTTTAGTAACACGTAAGTGTTTCTGAAGGTGTGACACTACGATGACAAGGATGTATCATTTTGAACTTTTTTGGCAATATAATGTCACCCAATTAATTCTGAATTAACACAAAAAATGTAATCTACATTTGTTACGCGTATGATAACTAAAATACACTATCATGTTAGCGAAAAACTAGCGATTAGCGAAGTTTTTCGCTAGTTAGATTATAGTGAACAATTCCTTATTCTAGCGTCGGTAGTAGCGACGCTAATGACTATTTACATTTATCAGGTTGGGATGGCCATTTCTGGCACATAAAACACAGATCTGTTGATCCTTTGTTTTCTTCCCGTTCATCACATAAATCCTTAGAACCTTCCGGTCCTTACTGAGAACCTGTCGAGCGTGGCAGGTGCTAGGCTTGGGACATCGGAGGGTTGAATCACATATCCACCCAGTGTAATGCTCCTTAGGCGGCACATATTATGTGGACGCCTGTTTCCTCCTCTAGGCTGCAACTACATCTTGGATCAGCCAAGATGGTCATTTTGGCCAAGTGCTTGTTCAACCCACAGTGACCCGTAATGGCTGCCACTACTCTCTTAATGCCATTACGGTCCAGTCAGAGAAGCTCCTTGGCCCACTTCTCGTCGGGCGCTGGGAAGAAGAGCTTCGTGTGCTCTCCTTCGCAGTAGGCGCGCCAACTCTTTGCGGACTCAGTCCGCACCCAGTCTTCCACAGCCCTTTCACACAAAGAATGCGGAATAGGGATATGGGGTTCTGGACCCTCTATCGCAGATGCTAAGCCCTGTCTGGCCAGCTCGTCTGCCCTCTCATTACCGTCTACACCGGTGTGATCAGGGACCCAGGCAATCGTGATCTGATTTCCATGTCCCAATCGGTTTAGGGTCCCTTTCAGCTCTCCAACCAGTCTTGACGTCGTCACGGGAGAAGCGAGCGCCTTAATCATTGACTCACTGTCTGAGCAGATGGTCGCTCTGCTACCCGTCATTCCCTCTGGGACTAACGTTGTCACCCCCATCAACATCGCAAACGTTTGCTAATTTTCCTAAATGAAAATTGTCACAGTTCGCCGGATCTTGTGAATAGATCCCGGCTCCCGCTCCTTCCTCAGTTTTCGACCCATCAGTGAAGCTCACCATTCCATCAGCCGGAAGGCAGGTCGGCCAGTTTCCTAGCCAATCCACCCTCTCCGGTATAACGATCTGATATCGCCTCAAGAAGTCAATCTGTGGAACTACGCGATCCCTGGGCATATGGAAGACCCCGTCGTTAGTCACTTTCAGGATCTTCCCATGGCCAGAACGCTAATGAACGATGATAAAGACTAGCGACGCTAATAACTAGCGACGCCAACTACTAGCGACGCTAGTGAAAATTTCCAAATCAAGCGTCGCTATTAGCCACGCTAGTAGGGACGCTAATGAATAGCGACGCTAGTGTAACCATGATTGAAATTGCACAAAATGCTGGTTCTTATAAGGGCCTCACTGTAAACAAAATATCTCGAGAAAATCTTTTTTTGTGGAAAAAGAAAAATGAAAATTATAAAAACGTAGAAGAATGTTTTTCCGTGGAAATCGCAATTTTCACCGGATTGTGGGATCGATGATCTGCCAAACAGATACTCGAAGGGCATAAGTTGAATAAAAAGTGCATACAGAAAAATTTACGAATGAAAAAGAAGTTAGAAGAACTAACGTTTCGTTAAGAAATTTGTCGTATTGTAACACTCGATTGCACAAAACCAATTATTCACTCAATGAAAGAAAAAAAAGTATGAAAATAAATACCTTTGAACCGAATTTATGTTTATCCACCAAGTCGAGTTCAACTGTTGATTTCACAAAAGTATTCAGAATATTTACCTAAACAGCGTAGGAAAGTGTTAAAAAAAAGTAGATCGGCTAATGTAAATGGTTTAGCAATAAAATAGCAATAAAGTTCATGAATTGATCAATTTGAACAATTTATAACCTGCGTTATCCACCTCTCCCTCCACATTTCTATTAAACATTTAAAAAACAGTTCCCTTTGTTTATGCCGATTACACATTACCATGTAGTATCATCACAGAATACAATTTTCATACCTGTACCACCTTTCATTTTCATATTTTCTTTCGTTTTATTCTTTTAATAGAATGAAGAAGAACTGGTACAGAAAACTGATATGAAATTAAGAATTCTGTGATGACACTAGATGCCATTATGTGATATCCGGCTTTAATTCATCTAAATATAAACATCAAAAAGCATTGTATTTCGTCCAATTAGTCCAATGAGTTTACTTTCTTGCACACAAATTAATTATATTTAAAATATATTTTTATTTAGCCTATCAATGATTTTAATACTAAACATTTACACAACCCTGTTCATATTTATACAATATTTTTTTTTGCTTCGATTTAACAATTTTCGGTTGATGTTCAAAACATAAATTCTCTTTAATACTTTCCTTTTGTTGGATCCAATTTTTTTTATGCAGAAATAAAATCATATTTCTTTAGTTCTTCTTTTATCACATAAATTATTTATTTTTTATTAGATATAATTTTTATGCTTAAAAAATATAGAAACGAGACGTTTTTGAAACGATTCTTCATATGTATACTATTAACCAATTTTTCTCTTTGCCTTTACCTTAATTTTAATTTTTTTTCTCAAACATTTTTTTTTATATTATTTTAAATATTTTTTTATTTTATTTCTTAATTTCGTTACGAAATACTTTTTTAGTGATTTCACCATTAATAATATTTATTTCAATCAAGTGTAATTGACTGCAGATTATGGATGGCTGGTGAAACTAAAATCTGAAATTCTCTAATAAAAATGGAAGTGCTTGTGGCACCGAAAGTTTACCCCTGTAGAGGGAAACCAAAGGAAACAGGACGAGATGAAGTATCTGTCAGAAAAAACCTCAAAAGTCAATAACGAAATCTACATAAACGTCAGAAAGAAGAACTTTAGAAACATCTAGAAAGGTGTTGGGAAGGGTCTGCCATCATCAACCACTTTATTCAATGTAGCCATCGATTTCATATTAAAAATATGAAAGCAGCATCAAAGTTAATCGAAGGACCTTATCATCCTCGACCTGGGTTACGAATGTTTGTCGCTTCGAATAAGCTTGCTAATTGCACGCCATACTAGCTTGGGATTCTCACATTTATTGAACAAGTCAGCGTCACACTGTTCCTTATAGACCTTTTGTAACCTTGAGATTTCTGTGTTGATCGCACCAAGTTGATCTTGCCACTTCACAACCAGAATACTGTTTCTTATTTTACCGGCCTTCAACTTATTCCACAAGTTCCTTCTTTTATCAATAGAGTACACCAAGTGGTCATTCATATATGGGGACCTTGTAAAGAAACGTTTGATCAGACGCTTTTTCACCTTGTTAAACTCAGATAAGAAACTATGGAAGCTTTCAAAGAAGTAACTATAAAGAACGTTCACATCAGCCGTACACGGGATGTTATTCTCGTAGGACTCAACGTGTAGCTTCTTGTTGACTTTATCATGATCAATCAATGATTTTTCCATCAATTTATACCTCTACATTTCACATTTTAAGGAACGGGCTACCACCGAGCTAGGTGATGTACTGGCTTTCCGCAAAGAATACACAGGCTCGATCCCGGTGAGGGAAATACTGCAAAGGGTTCTCCTTCAACTTGTAGCATGAAAGCATCGTTCCTAAGAATACCCATATACCCAAGCTTCAAATTCTGGGTAGTTGTGGTGTTTGGTGTACACAACAACGAGCCGAATACAGAAGAACGACATGCCTGAGGTCACCCATGTACGATGAATTCTGTGTACACTAGTCCTTCTCATTTCAGATTGATTTCTTTTTTTCGACTTGTGGAGTTATTTTTCTGGTAGATAATCGAGCCTAGATCAACGTTTACGAAGATCATTTTTCTTGCCACACGATGTGTTTATTAAACACGCTTCTTTGGTTTTCACATATCGATATAAAAATTATTATTAATTCATTTTCTGCAATTTTTCACACACTGCTTTTATTCCTGAGCAGTGCTAAAAGATATTTCAGCGAATGAGATCTACAGTCCGAAGGATGAAGTGGTTAAATTTCAGTACGCCATCGGACAGATTCCAAAATTGAATCGTGTCAATGTAGCGAATGTTGTTTTTCAGTTAAAGAAAAACAACTTTTAGACCGCTGCATGACCATTTCTATGCATTGGAGGCTGATTATAAAGTATTTCACACTCCAATGAAAGGGGCTGTTCACAAATAAATGATAAGGTTACGTCAATTGCGCATTTAAAAATTACTTTTTCGTTTAAACTCTGTTGTCTTTCTTGTCAAATTTTAAGACACATCTGGTAACATATAATGCGCATATACCCGAAGTTAGTCGCATATTTCGAGCCCGTCAAAACCGCTTATAACCGAATACACATAAATCAAATACCGCAAATACCGTATTTCAAAGCTTTGGGTTAAAAGAGACAGATATACTTGGTCTCCTTCTAATCAACAATTTAGAATAGAAGAACAAAAGTCGTCTCCGCCTACCTAGATCCTATTTTTTCGAAAAACGGTCTCCGTAAGCATACAGCAACACATAGGACTTTTTATCTTGTGGTAATTATATCTACGCCTTAAGATAGGCTCAGATATGTGTACACTAGCCTAATTCATTACAGATTGATATCTTTTTTTCGGCTTGTGTAGTTGTTTTTCTGGTAGATAATAGAGTCTAAATCAACGTTTGGGAAAGAGACCAACTAGATTTGTCTCTTTCTAACCAACGCTTCAGAATATAAGAGCAAAAGTCGTCCGTCACCCACCAAATTCCAATTTTTTCGAAAAGCTGTAAATGAATTTGGCTAGTGCACACACGGCGAGGTTCATTTGGCTACCTGGTCTTACAACTGTGTAATCTGAACGGGAACGTGTAAATGTGGGAATCTAGCTAAAAACCGCATACATGACTAGGTGGAATGATAGAAGAGTAACGGGGGAGGAACAAAGGATCAAAAAAGATCTGTGTTCCAAGGGCAGTAGGCCGCCTCAAAAACCAAAAATTACATGGAGACAGCGACACACTAATACGAGGCTGCGTGACAAACATTACTTGCTTACCATCGGACACACCAAACTTGATCCTATATTCGGAAGGAAAATATTATGGTCTTCGAATCGTCTGCGCTACTTGGGAATCATATTTAAAACACATAAATAAAATATTGCACAAAATCTGGCAAAAATTGCCGAAATTTTCAAGAAGAACCGATGACCTGTATGAAAATTTAAACTTAGAAATCGAATCGAAAATACCAACAGTACAATCACTACGGTGAGTTCTTCGAAGAAATAAATTCGAGAAATGGTGTGATTTGAAAATACGTGGCGATGGTGTTTGGACCTTCGAAGATTGCGCCGATAACAACAAAATAATAATAAAAAAAATTGGTCTGTCATCATCGGAATGGACCAACAAAATCAAAATGTCCACCAACAATTGCGACGTACCCGTCGAAACGATTCGTGTACTGTCCTCTGCAGACACTGCGGAGAGTACGAAACCCTTTCTCACGTACTCGGAAAATGTAAACAGAGTTTGTGAAATTATTGTTGACGCATTGAAACCAGACTGGACAACGATTCGAGAGGAGTGATTCCGAAATTCACGACAAACATTTTAAAATCGAAATTCGAAAGAGGCTCTGGACGAAATCCGAATATCAATTATAAAAGATTCATTACGACTCCCGCATCACCACTTTATACAAATGACTTGGTGATTGATTGAAAAACAAAAGCCTAGAGTCAAGCTATCACTGTTACAGGCAATCGTCCTATAAACTATCGTATACATATACATAACATAAGGTATAAATCGTATACACAAGGACTGCAATTCGTCATTTCATATTTATGAAATATCAAATTTCAGCCCTTTATTGCACGACGCTTTTATGTTGCTGTTAAAGTCACGTAATTAATGAATAAACTATGTTCAAGTATCATTGATCGTTACGCCGCGCCATGCATATAGTAGCTTACGTTAAAGTAAGCCCAATTTTTCACTGAGTCAAAGCATCAAAGGTCTAACAGATATTCTCCCCGGTAAGGACAGTGATGGCTTTTAAATGAATTAGGTTGGCTGTGTGAGTAAACAAGATAAACTTATGTCATTTTAGAATTAGTGATGAAGAATTCAAAATTTACACTTCACAGCATTAACTAGGGTCCATACAAAATTAACATTTTTGCGTTTTGTAAACTGGCAAGGGTGTCATAGCAAGTCGGATCAAAGTCGAATTTCCATTCAAGTATTAAAATTCTACCATGAGCAGAGCGAATAAGAAGTTGCTGGTATTTTTCGTGTAGATGTCCCAAATGCTAACTAATAGGGGGGATCGGTTTTTCCAAATGACCTAGAGGAGTGGTCCACAAATTATTTTTATGTCTAGAAAACTACACCAGAGTTTAGGTTTTTTTTTAAATTTTAATGCTTGCACAAAATTGATAAAGTCAAAATTTCGAGTTTCGGTGAATTTCCCCATTGCGAACTCTACCAAAACAAATTTTTTGTGCTTTTATCCACACCTGACATTGCTTTTCGACAATTCTATATCCATTTGAGGTGTAAAAATAAATTTGGGGCTATACAGGAAGAAATAATAGCTTTTGTGTAGAGGCAAAGTTTGCCAACGGTTGAAAATTGGGTGTTTTCATAGCTTTACACAATCTAAAAACTCACTTTTTTCGTTTGAAAAAGTCAGGAATGGCGTCAAATACGTCGAAAACTATATTTCTAGTTGATATACCAATTTCTTTCACGTACTCAATCGACTTGGGAGAATTAGTTTCAAAATAGCATGAAAACCGACTTTAACAGTCACACGTAAAAGTGGACAAATGACGTAATGTGCAACTGTCCTCTGTCCTGCACTGTCGATGCTTAGGTTGAAGCACCTGGGTGACTTTTACCTAACACTAGAAGAATTCCGAAAGGTACCATTGCCTGATGTTCTATCCTTCATTACAGACAGCAAATGGACGGACTATCCAGACATTTAGCACAGCAAAGAATGAGCCACGAGACGACACAATGAGCTCGACAAAGATGGCTTCAGTGTTCAGCATGAGCGCTTAGTAGTTTTAGTCATAGAGTTTTGTATTGTACTTTCTTGACTAGTATAAAAGTTTGTATCATGCTACTCGGCCAAATAAACCAACCAACCAACCAACATACCTCCCATGATTCAAGTTCGAAGATGAGGCAAATATGGTCGAAGAAGTGGAGGTCGGACATGAATTTTTCGAGGGTCGGTGAAACTTTTTCGCAAATATCTCAGCAAGTATAGCACGGAAATTCTTCATTTTGGTGTCAAATGAAAGCATTTCATGTCGCAAAACTGGGAAAAATATTTTGTGGGAATCGGGTCAGGGGTCTGGGCACTGGGACTAATGGAATGGACGAAATTGAGTTTCTTGGCCAAGGAAAACAGTTTTTCGTCTATGCAATATGGAGATTTACTGTCGAAGGCAAAGTTGTAGAGCATAAAATTTAAGCGATCACGTGTCGCAGGGTTTTGGGGAGATATGGTCCAATCCTTGGGATATGGCCACTTCTACAATTGGGAGGGATGACCAATATCTCTAGAACTATGAGAGTTAGAAAGTTGCTTCCAAGGGCGAAGTTGTAGAGAATCGAATTTCAACGGAGACATGTCTCAGAGTTTTTGGGGAAATATGGCCCAATCCTTGGGATATGGCCACTTCTTGAATTTTAGGGATGACTCATATCTCTAAAATTATGGCAGTTAGAAAGTTGGTGGAAAATAAAGGTCTCAGATGTCAAAAGACGTACTTCGATAGGGCCTTAGATATTACCTTGGATAATTTGTACTGATCTTTTACATTCTTATAGTTCTAAAAGAACTTATAACATTGATTTGTTTGCTCCTTTTTATTGTTTAGATACGTTCGAGTCTTTTTGCAACATCTATTCCATTTGCCACATCTATTCTGTCTGACACATCTATTCTGATACGTACGGGTCTTTGGTTATGTTTTTCTTCTATAAATTACTTTTAATGCATAACGAGCGGTATTGTTGTGTTACGACACCTCGCCTTCGGCTCGGATATCGCCGACTTTCGCAGGTGTTACAACTGAATTCCATAGCCAATGTAATTAATGACTATGAACCGAATGGGCAAGTTGCTACACCAGATCTGTTTGCTGTTTCCTTTTTTCACCCCCAGTTTTGTGATATGATATAGAACCATAGAAAAAAACTTAAAAAATCTGATATTTTCAGACTGTGGCGCAAAGATTTACTTTATCTATGTCCTTAGTGCGACTCTAGCTTCTGTCAAAGTATAGTGAATTTGAGATGATGAGATCATAAACTTACCAGCAAAATAATATCTGCTGGAAGATGAGATTTGCTGTACTTTAATATAAGAAGATGCCACGATAAGCGCGTAAATTTTAACACCCGCCTATGAGGTGGAGAGACGAAAATAATGAGAAACACACATCCGTTTATATACCGACGATACCGATCACGTCATCTGTTAGAAAATTAATTCCATGACTAGGTTCTACTTACAAAACCTGATGGTAACAAATCATAACAAAACGCCACATCATCGGTACACCACTTACCAAAATCGTAAGCCAAATACACTTAAAATTCTAATTAAATTTTATCAGAGACAACACAAATTTCCACTCAAACTTTCTGATTATTTTATAAATTTCATTTCTCTTAAAATCTGTTAAAAATAAAGTTTTTAAGCGTAATTTATTATTCATTTGAAAGAGCATTTTAATTGTAAATCAAATTTACTCGAAATGTGTGCACCTTTGCGACCGGAGTTCACTGTTGAGTTTACTAAAGACTCTTCGAGTGTTCACCGGCAACGTGGCCACATCTTTAAGTATAAAATAAATTACTAATTCTTACCAAAATTGTCTGCTAGTTAGTGTTGTACTAAAACTGGGGTTTAATCGCAAAGTCTTTTCTTCACTGTAGTGAGCCTACAATTTTTTTTATAATAACATCACACGTTTTGAGCATGTAACACTCTACAATTCAACTGATCACATGAGTTATTAACAACTTATTTCCGGATGGTTTTCATTCGCCATGTAACGCTCATTAAAGCCTTGTATTGTAAACGGTGCCTTTTCAGCCGGCACCGATCCATTCGCTGTGATTTTATCGTCACTTTGTTTTAGTCCCGCATTGACCATTCGAACATTTGCGTAAGACATACCTTGCTTTGGCAGAGAAGATGGATCTAAGGTAATGGGAGGCGTTGTTTCTTTATCGCTAAACGAATGTGGAGGTTTTATGGTTGTTGGTGTTTGTTGTGGTGTATCAAGACTAATTAGCTTATCGTCGGATGAGGCGTGACTGGTGTCCGGAGACAAAAGCAGTTGATCAGACTTTGAGTTTGGCATGATGAATGAGGTTTCCCAGCAGCCCGAATCGTGCATCAATTTCGGAACAGATGGTGACGTTATTGTTGGTGCTGCACATGTGGTTACCGATTCGGATAGTGTCACACAAGCTGCTTCTGTCAGCAATCGTTCGGCTGCTATCCGTGGACCAGGTAACGGTATTAAATAGTCGGATGAGTTGAGGGCTCGTAAGCAAAAATCGTCATTTGTAGGTCGCATTATTGTTTGATCGCGTTCGGTTGATGGTGGCCTGAAAAATGTTGGCAATGGAGCATTCATCACCTCAGGATCCTGAAAAAAAATTGCAATCAGAAAATGTTTTCTTTTCTTTATTTTTTTAACAAGTGAGTTAACTTACCTGGGTGCATGTACTTAGTCTTTCAAGTAAATTGGAAAATGTTGGCCTGGTTTCTGGCAGAGGACTCCAACAATCTGCCATAATTCTATAAATTGCAGGAGGACATCCAGGACTTGCGTCCAATCGTCCGCCACCTGTGACTAATTGCATAACGTCTCTGTTCGGAAGGCCTGTGTAGGGCATTAATCCCAAACTAAATACCTGTGACAGAAGAAAGGATTAGTGACACGTCATAGGGGTCGTGCACATATGACGTCACATTTGCTATAAAATCCAAAAAGTCCATAACTGGTCAGAGATTTTACATATAGTATTTTGGCTCCCACCCCAAAAACACCCCCTATTTGGGGAGAGTGGGTAGCCAGAGTTCTACAAACAAAATTTGCTGTCCTGACTGAGTTATGAACCTTTTATAGATACGAATTTTTTATAGCAAGTGTGACGTCATATGTGCACGACACCATAGTAGAGCTGGGTAGCGTTACTAGCGTTCGTAAAAAAAAAATAAAAAATTCTTTGATAAAACAAAGCTGAGGACTTATGGTAGCTTACTAGGACCAAAAGAATGTCTATTCCAACTGTCAAAGTGACGTTTTAAACGTCAAAGTTTTCAAGCAAATAATGAGCAGCTAGTGAAAAGGTCTACAATGTTCATGTCATAATGCTAATATATTTGTTCAAAAAAGAATCTAAGACAAAAGAAAATTTTATTTACTTTTCTAGATATTTGAACGTCAAATGTCATTTTGACAGTTGAAATAGACCACAGTGCGAATAGTGTTTACTGTACTCGAGGTAGATTTTTCGTGACTTTGTTGAACTTCACTTAGGATCAACCACACAAAAAACACAATACATTTTCAAAATTTCCTCTTTAGTGACGTAATTAACTAATAACTGACCCGTTGAAAGGGTGTGCTAGTTGCGCTAAACCAACTATAGTCAACAAGGTGTATTTTAAATTACCTCCCACAACAATACGCCAAATGACCAAACGTCCGTTTTCGAAGTAAAAATGCCATCAAGAAACGCTTCTGGAGGCATCCATTTTATAGGCAGCATAGCCTTGCCACCTTTTCTGTAGTAATCTGATCTATAAATGTCTCTTGCCATTCCGAAATCAGCAATTTTAACAACTCTTCCCGGCCCCTTGCTACTCAACAAGCAATTTCTAGCTGCTATATCACGATGAATAAATCGCTTGCTTTCCATGTATCTACATCCCTTTGCTACATCCACCGCACAAAAAACCAAATCTTTCATCGTTAATGGAGAAGGACGTTCTGGCTTGCTGCGACCTTCACGTAAGAAATTTTTCAAATCTCCGCCAGCTAGAAGTTCCAAAACAATAAATCTCGGATGTCGATCGAAGCACACTCCGATCAGGTGGACAATATTGGGATGGTTGAATTTGGCCATAATGGCAGCTTCCATTAGAAAATCGGCTTCAGCTTGTCCAGTTGACATTTCTGGCAATGTTTTAACGGCCACTGGCATTTCCACGGCATCACCATCTCTGTGACGATATAATCCTTGGTAGACTTCACCAAATGCTCCTTGACCGAGTGCTCTGTGAATGAAATTAATTAATCGTGTTGTCTTGATAATATCAGAGTCTATGACACTAACCTGACAAGCCTCAGACTTTCTCTGGCCACTTGAGGCAAACTTTTAACATCGACATTGCCATTGAGAATTCCATCGCATCCATAATTCGGATTAAAGTTTGTAAGAGCTGATTCATCAGCCGTGTGGCGTAGACGACTCAGTTGCAAATCCTGTTCCAACAAACTCTTATGTCTTTTGACGGCTTCTCTTTTTCGTTGATATCGATTATCTGTGGATGCAACAACCGTTGTAATAAGATGAAAGTTATTAGCCCAGATCGTTGGGAAATGTTGAGAAATGATGGTTTTTTATTCCTAGGACGGAAAACTGCTGTTTTCCGTCCTATTTTAAAACAGAAAAGCAGTTTTCTGAACCCTAGGAATGAAAAATATTGTACGAAACTCGGAACTAGTGTGATTGCAGCCTACTATTCCGTTGCTAAAAAGCGATTACGTGTAGCACTAATATCTTCTTGAAGGAAACAACCATTAATAATTATACTAAACCATGAGTATAGAAGAGTGAAAATAGTGTATTGTCGAAGACCTTACGAAACAATATCAATTTTTTGTTATATTTGTGACGTCATTTTTGTGAAATAGTATTTCTGACGTCATTTTTGTGACGCCATTTTTGTGATGTCATATTTACGACGTTATTTTTGTGACACTGTATTTTTGACATAATATTTGTGACGTCATTTTTCGTCGTCATTTTTGTGATGTCATATTTACGACGTCATATTTGTGACGTCATTTGTCCGACATTATTTTGTGACGTCACTTGTGTGACATCATTTTTGTGACGTCATTTTTATGACGTCATTTTTTTGACGTCATTTTTATGACGTAATTTTTATGGCGTCATTTTTGTGAGGTATAATTGCGACGGTGCACAAATGGACGAACAGGAAGGGTGAAAACATAAAGTAGCTATCGCCACTTAATAAACTGCCCTAACAACCCATGACGGATTAGCGGCTAGATCATTATTTACTTGTTTAGCTGTTTGCGGGTCCACTTCTTGAAATCTTTTCGTTACCGAAAAGTTTTTTTTACTGTGCCAGTGGCAAGCTGTGCGACAAGCACAGCGCTATCTATCTATGAGATGTACAAGAAGCGATACTACGCTCAACCTCACATGAGTTGAACCGATGCAATCAGCTTTATTTCGTTTACAAATCCATCAGAACAAATCCGTCTGCGATTGTTCTTCGAACCAACGCACTGGCAACTCAATCTCATAGTAGCAAACAGTGCTATCAAGTTGAATATCAATATTTTTTGCTGCAGCTCAGAAATACCCTTCCCTGCTGAAAACAGCATCTTGACGAATTTTTCTAGGAAAAGTTGTGCATCACTCAAGAACAATGTTAAGGAATTATTGAAGTTTCCAATCATGTGAAGTAGCCCAAAGTAGCACTTAAGAACACTACTGACCTTACTACTTCAATCATCACTCATATGTATCCAGATGTTAACAGGGAACCGTTCGAATTCAATGAGGTTGAAGACCTCAGTCATCTCTCAGATCAATTAAGAAGTTCTTGAATAATTTGAGTTCCAGCCTTGTGGAATTTTAGGACGTCAAGTTCTATAGAGGTAATTAGTCCAAGAATGCGATTCTTCGCCCATTAGATGATGAAAATATTCATCGAAAGTATTTTTGTTCTTTCATGAAATCTTCGGTTTTGTAAAATCAACTCTTGAGAAAAAAAAGCTCTGACACTTTCACTCTTAATCGAATTCCCTGATGAAATTCATTGGTCCAATTTCATTTTTATAAACAAGTGAAAGAAACTCACATAACATAAGGATCAGCCAAGTCAATGCGAGGAAAAGAAGTACTGAAACAGCAGCCAAAGCCATCATTAAATAATTCATAGGAAAATAATTCTCGATGAGCGATATCACTGAAAAACGATTTTTCATGTTAGACACTTGACTGTAAGCTTTTCAAAATCCGTACACTTACTTTCACAAGCCGTTTGATTATCTTTCTTTAATCTAGAACCTTCTGGACAAATACAAACGACATTTGCAGCGAATTCATCGAGCGCGAGACATCTATAATCACAACCACATCCTGGCGAATTTAATGCTCGAATGATAACGACCATCCCATGTCCACTGTTATCCCCAGAAACAACTGACGTGAATTTCGGAATACTTCGCTTCATCCAAACGTAGGAAGTCCCTCCTTCGCCATTTGATTTTTGCGCACGAGTGTATCCTCCAGCGTAGCCTCCTCCACCACCCCCAGTGTTACATCCACCACCGCCACCTCCAAAACCTCCTTGTCCTAGGAATGCAATTCGAAATATTAAACGGTCGCTTTGTGAAAATTGTAACAGTTTTACCATGAATGCCTCTCGGAGGATAGCAAGGTTCACCTCCTCGGCTGCCATCCAATAAAGATGCGCCCATGTTTAATCCCAAGACGTAATCCTCATTAGCTCGCCATCCTCCACCTGGTCCACCTGTCTTATTAATCTCACCAATCATTTCACCACTAACATCAATTTCGTTCGGATCAATTCCACGTCCATGTTGATCTTGATCATCAAAGTATCTTCCGATACCCAGACCTCCACCTCCAGCAGCGACAATCAGTGGAACCATTTCTTTTGCCGCATTCAGCAGAAACACGTATGATGCACCACCGCCACCACCAGCACCGTCTTCGATTACCATATTTTTTACTTGTTTGGTCTTTGAATTCCTCGGCTGTTCGGATGCATCGCTTTCTTTCGGCTCACATTCTTTATCGCGATGTCCCATTGATTTGATGCAGGCGTGTTCACCTTTTTGACCCACAAGGAAATAAATTTCCTCATCTTTGTGCAGCTCCAGCACGGTAACAGCTGATGCACCACGAGACGAACCGATACCTCCACTTCCGAGACCACCTCCTGCTCCTTTCGCGATAACTCTGTGAAGATAATTTTTAGATATTTTATTCGGGAAGTGAAAATTTGGAAATTTTACGTGTAGTAGTCTTCGCTTGGAACTTTCCACATTTGCACTCCTCTGAACGGAGCATCTTCAAGTACTTTAATAGATTGCTGCAGCTCCTTCTCCTTATAAGCTTCAATGCAATCGTTACTTTTGGGACCGTCCTTTCCTCGTGATCCACATGTTGTCAGCTCAACAACTGAAAAATTAATATCCAGTCAGTCAATCACAACCATTTCCTCAGGTCAGAAAATTACATGATTTTTTAACGAAATCCTTATGCGTCTGTTTATTCATTGGTAATCGTGGATCCCAGTAATTGTAGCCATCCAATTTGTCTTCGGGTATGTTAAGACCGAAGCACTCAGGGCTTAGCGAGAAGTCGTCAATAGCGACATCGGAATAAATTCTCATTCCCATTCGCGCTTCAAACTGCATGTAATATCTAGAAATGATTTGACGTTAGCAAAAATTTATTCATTGTTGCACTGTGGTTCCACAAACTTAGTTGTAATGTTCGGCAATATGACATTCTCCCTGTTCCAATCTTCACCGCGATTTTTCGAACTCCACCACAGCGTTGTTGTAACATTTTCCTTCTCCTTTATCTCAACCACTGAAAGATTTATGCTGCCTGCATTCGGTCCGAATTGGTGTACATAGAAACGTACCTGTTGTAGAAAGAAGTAAATTAGAAAAAATTGTGATAACTTTAAAGAACTCAACTTACTTATAAGATATGCACTAAAAACCGGATTATCATCGACGTAAATTAGTGGACTATTTACATAACAACAGCAAGTATTAACAATTACCCTCAATCACACGTTCTACATGCGTCACACTCTCCTCCGGCTCTCTAGGACAGCATTTACGACTTATGCTGAAAAAATTTGCCTTACGTAGCTAGTCGGAAAATGTTCTATTTCAAGCCAAGAGAGGCTCTCTTTGCAGTAAGGGAAATAATCTCTTGATTTCATAAAATTCAACGGTGCCTATATTTCAAAAGGCCTTAAAATTTCGAACAAACTTGCTTGTGTAAATCGAATTCTAAAACATAACAAAAGACCCGTACGTATCAGAATAGATGTGGCGAACTGAACAGATTTTGCAAAGACGTGCGAATTTATCAGAATTGTTGCGAAGTTTTTAAAACTATCAGAATTCCAACGATCCGCAGAAGGTTTTTTAAAACCATCCCGAAGTACGGCAATTGTAAAAGTTGATGTATTCCGTGATTGGGTCATTTTTCCCTGAAACCCTCTACTACTTTTCTTTTGGAAGCAACTTTCTAACTGTCATAGTTCTAGAGATATGAGTCATCCATCCTGAATCCCAGGGATTGGGACATTTTTCGGGAAAAATCTGAAACACGTGTTCTCTCAAATTTTATTCTGTACTCTGTACAACTTTGCTTTTGACAGTAGACCCTATATTACATAGTTCAGCAAATAAAGACGAAAAACCATCTGCTTTCGTATATGGCTAAGAAATTCAATTTCGTCCATTCCGAACTTCCACAATAAAAAATTCCCAGTTTTGTGAGATCAAATGCTTTCATTTGACACCAAAACGAACAATTTCTATGCTGTACTTGCTGAGATAGTTTCACCGACTTTCGAAAAACCATGTTTTTGGTCACTTTTTCGACCATATCTCCGGAACCACTCGAGACTTGACCGATTTTGCTCATCTTTGAATTTGAATCATGGTACGGGACGGACAAACGGAAATTTTTTTTGCTGATTCGTCATCTCTAGACGTTATCAAATGCATCCCCCTCACTCCTGCCTCGAACTATCGCATGTTACAACAAAATGTCTTGTAGAATACGTATGTACGTATATACGAATTTTGTACTTCGTACGTGTCCAAAAATACCATTATTTGTGAGCAACTATATGGGTGACACTTACAATAGAAGATGAAGAAGTGAGTGGCAGACGAAAATTTGTAGACGTTTGTGTACAGTGACAGAATCAAAAGATTGTATAAAGCAGTAATTATATTGGACGCGATAAAAATCGCTCGCGTAAGGGTTTTTTAAACGTAACAAAAATAATTTTTTTCATCAAGTTGAGCTTTCAAACGATCGTTACGTGGACGATTTTTATCGCGTTCAATATAATTACTGCTTAACTTTGTTGTTGGGATTACCAGCT
>WJQU01002515.1:0-40163 GCA_029228625.1 Pseudolycoriella hygida | reverse complement strand
GAAAAGTTAAATTTGAAAGGT
This sequence comes from Pseudolycoriella hygida, assembly GCA_029228625.1. Classification (NCBI taxonomy): domain Eukaryota; kingdom Metazoa; phylum Arthropoda; class Insecta; order Diptera; family Sciaridae; genus Pseudolycoriella; species Pseudolycoriella hygida. The sequence continues at coordinate 40,142 of WJQU01002515.1, read as the reverse complement.
GAACAACTTTTAAACAAAAATTTGTTCGGAAAAACTTTCATCTACACATTGTTCTTCATTTATTTCTAGACAAATCTTCCGAAGGATGTGTATTTTGTTCTTCAATAGTACGGAAGCTAACCACTATTTTCCCCCACCCACCGTGTAAAAGAATCAATTGGGTTTTTTGCTAGTTACTTCGGTATTATAAGTGCCATAGTTATAAAATTTTTAATGTAAGATTGGAGGAACAGCTGCCATAAGTCTTGTGTGTGTAGAGGTGGAGAACCAAAACATGTTCATCTCGCAGAAACAATCTGATAACTGGAAGTTGTTATGCATACGAATCTTGAAGCTTTTGGAAGAGGAGAACAAAAAAACGTGTCCTCCCATATCCCCGCGCCTTTGAAGTTACAATGCAGAGATATCTTCCACGAATTACTGAAAGAGAACGACTGAACGTACTACATGGGGTGAAAAGTCCGCGGCCTCATATAGAGATGGCGTCATTACTTCAGAATTTTTGTTAACATTCAGTAGTACCACCCTTTAGTTGTCTACAGCCAAAATTTCCTGACATTTGGTGTCATAGTTTTCGAATTACTGTCAATAGAGTGACGCAGGTTTTTGTTGTTCGTAAAAACTGGAAAATAATGAATTCCGTGTGTTGATTAAACATTGTTTCTTAAGGGGAAAAAATACGGTGCAAAGCAAAGAACGGCTGGATAAGTGTTATGGCACATCTTCTCCGTCGTATACAATGGTCAAGAAGTGGCATGCTGAATTTAAACGAGGTAATACAAGCACCGATGATGCCCCACGTTCAGGACGTCCAAGTGAAGCAGTTACTGAAGAAAACATCAAAAGAATCCATCGTATTGTTTTGGCTGATCGGAAAGTTAAAGTTAGTGAAATAGCTGACATCCTCAAAATATCAACAGAACGGGTGCGACACATTTTACACGAGTATTGGACATGAAAAAGCTTTCTGCGCGATGGGTGCCGCGTTTTCTAACAATTGATCAAAAGCAGCACCGTCTTGACGATTCAGAGCGTAATTTAGCTTTGTTCGAGCGTAATCCAACGAAGTTTTTGCGTAGATTTGTCACGATTGATGAAACGTGGATTCATTACTATACACCAGAGTCCAATAGACAGTCTGCAGAGTGGTTAGAATTTGGTCAAAGCCGACCGAAGCGCCCAAAGGCACAGCGTTCTGCAGACAAGGTTATGGCCACGATTTTTTGGGATGCGCATGGCATAATATTCATCGACTATTTGGAGAAAGGACAAACAATAACTGGCGAGTACTATGTCACATTATTGGAACAGCTCGACAACGAGATCAAGAGAAAACGACCGCATATGCAGAAGAAAAAGGTCCTGTTTCATCATGACAATGCACCAGCGCATTCATCCATAAAAGCAACTGGGAAACTGGACTCTTTGGGCTATGAATTACTCCACCACCCACCTTACTCTCCAGATCTGGCCCCCAGCGACTACTATTTGTTCCCAAACTTAAAAAGATGGCTACAGGGAAAAAGATTTTACTTTAATGATGAGGTGATATCCCAAACAGAGGCATATTTTGCAGGGTTGGAGAAATCCTATTATACCAAAGGTATCCAAATGTTGCAGGACCGTTGGACTAAGTGCATTTCCCTTCAGGGAGACTACGTTGAAGAATAAAATTAATTTCATATGTAAAAGTTAGTTCTTTCATTGCAGGGCCGCGGACTTTTCACCCCATGTAGTACTTCGTTGAAAAGTCGACCTGCCACTTGAATCACACGAATACGGCGTCCCTCCTGTCAATGAGAAAATCAGATTTTCACATTTCGAGAGTTCTTTTGACTTTTTTATGCGACTGCGATCTTCCGCGTGTAGAGCTTTGTGCGTATTTATTTCGGGCTGTTGATCTGAGACAATTCTACATGCTGCACTTTACTTGTGCTACACCAAGGAAAACTGTCTAAAATCAAGAGTTCGCCCAAGAGACAAACACAAATGCTGAGAGTAAGCGTGTACTATAACTTACTCACCTGCGTAAGTTAGTTGATGGGTGTGTAAGGAACTTTGATGTGGAATCGATCCGTGTCTTCCATCATACGAGCTCGGCGCATTTCCTGACAATGAGACAATCAGATTTTGACATTCGAGAGATTTTTTCAAATTTTTAATGTGATTGCGATCTTTCGCGCGTCTAGTTCTGTGCGTATTTAATTCGGGCTGTTGATTTGAGACAATTCTACATGCTGCACTTTACTTGTGCTACACCAAGGAAAACTGTCTAAAATCAAGAGTTCGCCCAAGAGACAAACACAAATGCTGAGAGTAAGCGTGTACTATAACTTACTCACCTGTGTAAGTTAGTTGATGGGTGTGTAAGGAACTTTGATGTGGAATCGATCTCTGTCTTCCGTCATACGAGTTCGGCGCATTTCCTGACAATGAGACAATCAGATTTTGACATTCGAGAGATTTTTTCAAATTTTTAATGTGATTGCGATCTTTCGCGCGTCTAGTTCTGTGTGTATTTATTTCGGACTGTTGATTTAAGACAATTCTACATGCTGCACTTTACTTGTGCTACAACAAGGAAAACTGTCTAAAATCAAGAGTTCGCCCAAGAGACAAACACAAAAGCTGCGAGTAAGCGTGAACTATAACTTACTCACCTGTGTAAGTTCGTTGATGGGTGTGTAAGGAACTTTGATGTGGAATCGATCCGTGTCTTCCATCATACGAGTTCGGCGCATTTCCTGACAATGAGACAAACAGATTTTGACATTCGAGAGATTTTTTCAAATTTTTAATGTGATTGCGATCTTTCGCGCGTCTAGTTCTGTGCGTATTTATTTCGGACTGTTGATCTAAGACGATTCTACATGCTGCACTTTACTTTTGCCACAAAAAGGAAAACTGTCCAAAATCGAGATTTCTCAAGAAAAAGATACACACAAATACTGCGAGAAGGCCTGTACTGTAATTGTACTCACCTGTGTGAGTTGGTCGATGGGTTTGTAAGCTACTTTGCTGAAAAGTCGACCTGCCACTTGCATCACACGAATACGACGTCCCTCCTGGGACCTGAGCAAGAGTGCCCTGTGCGACTGATTGCTCTGGTTCTGATCTGTGTTCTCTGTGTTCAATAAAGTAAATTTACTAGCTACAACTGAAATGAAAATTATATGAAAGGTTTCTTACGCGTCAAGGAGCATGTCTAGGATATCATCTGGTAAATTCTGCAAAAATAAAAAAAGACTTTCGCTGGAGGATAAGCAACGCCTACAAATTTTTTGTACAAAAAAACGATAGATTTTTCCAGAAAAATTAAAGCTCATCACTCAGCACAAATCTTTGAAGAAGGTATAATTACAGCAAAAATAAAAGGGAAATGTTGCGCAAGTCTTTGTCCCTTCTTCTAAAAGAACTGATATCAATTTTGTGACGCTTAAAGCTTCGGAACGCAAAAAATTCTTTTAAAATATTTTCTTTAAAAAAAGTTGTCGCAAATGCCGGACCCTCCCAACGTAATGATTTTTCCGCGCTTTTAGATTTCACACGCAAAAATTTTGCTACCCGTACTCCACACATCACACAAAGCAAAAGTTTTGGGTTGTGAGATCTGAAAGCGCAGAAAAATTATTTTAGTTAGGAGGCATTTGTGACGCACTTTTTTAATCGAAAATATTTCAAAAGAATTTTTTGCGTTCCGAAGCTTTAAGACTCACTCAAATTGAAATTGTTGTTTTGGAAGAAAGGACGAGGACTTGTGTCACATTTCCCTTCTAAAAAGGGTTTTTGTTGTGATATCAGTTCTTTTGGAAGTAGAAGTTATTTTTGACGAATTTTATATAGAGTATAAGTTGAGCCGCCGCCGCCACCAAACTGAAGCATAGAGGCTACTACTTTCATTGCTGAAAATGATTCCAGCAACTCAGGGCCTTTTTTAACATACAAGCTCACAAGACACAATTTAAAAAAAAATCTATTGTAGTACCCCCCAGGCACGGGAAAATCGTACCAGTGACACCTGGAAATCCTACCAGACACACCGGGAAATCGTTGGTTGATTTTTAGCCCCCGGGAAATTTTGACTCGGTTCCCGAGAAGAAAACATTATTTTCATGGCCATTCAGTTTGACAAAAAATGCCAGATTTTCTCACTGAAAAGAGGCACAAAAGTGGACAACATGAACACAAAAATACAAAAATTTCATGGCACCATGGCGCCAATGTTTTCTAGGAACATCTAATTTCTTTATTTACCGTTACTATCTTCTAGGGTATATATTTTCTGTCTCATTCGTCCTAAGAATCTAAAGTTTTTGTTTTCGAATCGGAGCAGCTCAAAAAATTATTTTTGGTTTTAATCGCGCGAATGATTTTACAGTGACAGTAAGGTACTTTAGAAATTCTTTGTAGTTGTTTAAGCTGTTTGTTTATTACTAATTATAAAAGTCAAAACTTTGTCTGTTTGTCTGTCTGTCTGTCTATCTACTTGTCTGTCTGTAAATTGTCGGTGACAAATTTCCAGCGTGTCGTTTTGCATTGCCTTTTATAAGCCGAAAGCCAAAGAAAAGGCAATGCAATAGTAGATTCTTTTGCATTGCCGCCTTCTATTATTCAAAAAAAAGGCAATGCAAAAGAAGATTCCCAGGTGAAACTATCTACGTCCGACCTGCTTGAAGAGTTCCGAGGAACTAAAGCAAAGTGTCGTTTTGCATTGCCTTATGATTCAAAAAAAGGCAATGCAAAAGAAGATCCCCACGTGAACCAACATACGTCCGACCTGCTTGACGAGTCCAAAGGGACTGAATTAATAGTAGATTACAGTGGGGGATGCGGAAATAAGTCATTACATGAGGGATTAATTTCGTGAAATGAGCCAAACTCAAGAGGGTGTTTTTAAGCAAAAAGCTTTGAAAACTGTTTTTTGACGAGTGTAGAGTTTGTATCTCGAGCCGAAGGCGAGGTATACAACTACAAGAGTCAAAAAACAGTTTTTAAAGCGAGTTGCTTAAAAATACACGAATGAGTTTGCGAGTGTCACGAAATTATCCAGAATGGATGACTTATTAAGCATCCCCCACTGTATGCTATGCTGTTTTACTCGGTGTCCCAACCGAAAACGCGTCATTACATGCAGATATACATGTGATGAGAAGTTTCCGGTGGGGGCTACATGTAATGAATAGCATGTAATGAATGACATGTAATGAATAATTTTCGTGGGGTGCACATACACATGTAATGACAAGTTTTCGTTGGGACAACGAGTAAAATGCGGTTTTGCATTGCCTTTTATAGCAAAAAAACCATTATGCTACCTAGATTTCAACTGAAATTTTTTCTTGATGTAGTTTATACATTTTTTTTTTGTTTTTTTGGAAAGTTGGTTTCTTCGGGAAAGTTGTTGATATTGATGAGTAGAATCTTTATGAATCCTAAGAAAATGGCTGCCACCTGTCAAAGTGACGCCATCTTGGATTTTTTGCTTTTAAAAGTATTTGGGAAGGTGTGGGAGGCAGATCATTGGTTTCTTCGGCAAAGTCTCAGAGTTTTGTTAGTAAAAGTTACCAGTATTAGTGAAAATGTCGGGCAGTTGGACACGGGGTCAATTTTTATGGTTTTAAAATTATTTTCGAATGTATGGGAGCTAGACGATAGGTTTCTTTGGCAAAGTCTCAGAGTTTTGTGAGTAGAAGTCACCAGTATTGGTGAAAATGCTGGGCTGCTCGGGGGAAGAAGCAGTAAGGGGGCAATCGGTTGTATGGGGAAATGGTAGTCAGGGGAAAACAGTAATGAGGAGAAAATGGTAGTACGGGAGAAACGGTTGTACGGGAAAAAGTAGTACGGTGGAAACGGTTTTACGGGGAAAACGGTAGTGCGGGGGAAACGGTTGTGCGGGGAAATAGTAGCACGATGATAACGTTTGTACGGGGAAAAGTGTTGTATGGTGTAAACGGTAGTAAGGGTGAAACGGTAGCACGGGGAAAACGGTAGTACAGACGTAATGATAGTATACAGCAAACAATAGTTCGTCAAAACGGTTTTGCGGGAAAATGGTAGTACGGGGGAAAACCAGATTTGCGTAAGCTTATGGTAACTACTAAAATACTACTAAATCCATTTCTTATTCATCTAAATCTAACTTTGCACACCCTTGCATACATTTTAGTATTAATGTCGCAAATCTCCGACTTAGCGGACAAGAATGCTTAATGTCCGGGTAGCCCCTAGGGGCGGGGGTATTTACTAGTTCATAATAAAAACTGTAACAGCCACTGATGATGATCTCGAATTGAGATCGAAATATTTGGCAATTAAACCCAAAAATAATTTTTTGAGCTACTCCGATTCGAAAACAAAAAATTTTTCATATAAAAAAGCTCATTTTCAAATCAAATCTAAAGTATCTTCTAGTATCCTCTCATCTACACTAAAAATACCAATTGTTAGTTCCACATTGTAAATTATTAACTGAACAATTTTAGACAGTTAAATCAATAAGCCACGGAAGCTTGACGGTTCTTTTATTTTTAGTGTACTCTCGAAGGATGATTGTAGAAAAAGGAAGCATAAAAAATGTTTAAATAAACCTTTCTAGACAAACGACAGGCAAGTTACGTTGATGTTTTCATTAACTTTGGATTCTATGAAAATGCACTTTGTATTGAAGTCAAAACTGAGCTGTACATGTGGTTTCGTAGTCTACGAAACAAAAATCCTAATTTTTTGTTCGTAAGGGATGTCCCAAACTAAATCCGGACGATTTCTATAATGAATAACTTTCTTAATTTTGCTCGAAATTAGCTGAAATTTTCAACTTCTGAAGTCTGAAATGTTACAATTAAGTGCTGTAAATATGAAGACATAAAACTTTTTGCTCGCTGAAATATTTGCGATGGAGTGAAACAAGTGCAAAAAAATTCTGCACAAAATAGTTTCTTACTTCATTCGCAATTACTTATGAGAGGAATGTCAGCTTTATGCTAATTTTTCATTCTAGAATATTCGTTTACAAATATATTTAATGTTTCTGAACTGAAAAACCCCACAAAACAAATTTCTGTTAACTTACGTGAACCTGATTGCTTGAATGCCTTTACTGGCAAGGTAGCAATTCCACATCTCCCACAACAAAAACTTCTCGTAGAGTTCAACATTTTGCTAATCCGCCTTAAATTTGTTATAAGAGTAACGGAAAATATTATTTTTATCAAAAAATATCAAAAGTTTGCTGTCAAGACGCCCTTCGATCCAAATGTATCAGGGTGAAGTTGAAGGTTTCACGAAGGTGACGTTTTTTTGACACATCAGTACATTCCCTGCCAAAAGCAGCGAGTTTCGCTCAGTCACCCAACTTTATGGATGAGAGATCATCAGACACATTCATACCTCTCACACTGATAAAGAATTTTTCACAGAAACCCCGCTATGAACTTACTTTTGCAGCATCCTTTTTACCCAATGCTCCAGGCGCTACGAATTTGGTCAGCTAAAATTACAGATATTCTTGTTTCAATTTTTAGAAGAGGTATGTTGTTCCTCGTTAAGCTCTTCAGTTTTTAAGGCAACTTTAGACCCTAAACTAACATTTTAGTGTCATTGTGAAATGTTCCCATGTCAAGGAGCGTAGCTAGGAGCTTTTAGTCTGAAGGCTTGCGCGGTGGTTTTCTCTACTGATCATGTTACTTATGCTGACAGTTTCACAAACTGTAAAAGCAAATTTTTGCTCTCTTTTACTTTATTTCATACTAATAGAAGCAATATCAGAAATGATTCCCCTTCCGACGATAAAATTCGGAAATTTCGTCAATTTCACAGGAGTCAAATGTGAGGTTGCTGAAAATTTTGTATTTTTGTGCAGAATTTTTTTGCACTAGTTTCACTCCATCGCAAATATTTCAGCGAGCAAAAAGTTTAAAGTCTTCATATTTACAGCACTTAATTGTAACATATCAGACTTCAAAAGTTGAAAATTTCAGCTAATTTCGAGCAAAATTAAGAAAGTTATTCATTATTGAAATCGTCCGGATTTAGTTTGGGACATCCCTTATCGCTACCGCGCGCCCATGATACGGAAAACACAAGCCTTTGGTTCTATGTTTCCTAAACGAATGATACCATTTTACGAATTGCGATTTAAATATTCCTTTTCGGTGGCATCTCCTTAGAAGTAAAAGTTCTAACTTCCAAGCCTTTGCTTATGTTTCACACTCTACATCTTTTGCTTCAACTCGCGAATTAATTCTTTACGTCATCATATCAAAATCTGTATCTCCTCCACTTAATAACAATACCAATCCTTAGCTGGATTCAATTCTCAAATATAACTTTTGCTACAACCCCAAAAATTAATCCGTGACACAAGCAAGAAAAGCAAATTCTTGAGCACAAACAAAAAGACTCCGTTTACATTCACAAACAGCTGCTCAGGGGATGACGGAAATGCATGTTTTGGGCATGAAATTAGATCATGTTCTTCAAAAACAGATTAGTTCAAACTGATCGATTCGATAATTTTGTATTTGTTACCTCATTCATGTTGAAATAAAAATGAAAAACTCCTCAGTCGCTGCCGGTGGACAAAGACTTGATTACAATACAAGGCACGTTAACTTATGTTAGGTAACAAAACAAATTGAGGAGCGCAACTGCCACACGACTTCACAAAACATAAAGTAGTTTTGAATGTCGTACTAGATCCGCCAGACGGTTGGCAAAATGGAGTGATTATTTGTCCTCGAACATTGCACCCAGATTTTTTTGACATCTCAACTGTAACAGCACATCTGAAGAAAATAATGCCAAATTGGAAGTAGGGGAGAGTGTTTTAATGCACAATCAGTTTAGTTCAGGCGCTTCCTTGGCTTGTGGTAGAGCAACTACAGTACTCATCTTGGTGTCAGAATCTCTTTCAAGTGCAAGTGCTCTGACCTCTGAATAATGAAATTTGCAATATTTTTTAACTTTGAAAAAGTCTTTCTATTGAAATTCTGAATCTTGAAATGCTCCTTGGCAATAGTCTGGTACCAATTCAATAAAAGTGCGCTTTAAAGCGTTGGGTAGCAGTTAGAGTTTTGCTAATAGAATCTCATTAGAGGAAGTATGCGACAAATTTCAAAATTGGTGCTTGTTTCGTTCTTGAGTTCATTATAAGAGAAATCTGCAAAAAAAATAGCTACTTTCTTAACAAGGATGGAAAACGAGGATTTCCCGAGTTTGTGTGTATTTGTATACCGAGAGAGTAGTTGTAATATAAGTGTGAATGTGTTGTTCGAGGCGAAGCCGAGTCTTATGCGTTTACCACGACGTTTGTAACCACCCCAATTTCGACCCGGGTGTAGGGGGAGCATCGATCATGGTCCTTAGATGACGAATCAGCAATAAAAAAAATGTCCGTCCGTATGTCCGTCCGTCACCGCGATAACTTGAGTAAAACTCAACTGACTTTTTTTTCCCGAAAGAAAGTCACCAAATTGATTACGGGATTGAACTTGGGCAAAACTTTCAAAGTTATGATGAAAAAGTGGTCAAACACGTGGTTTTTTGAAGGTTCGTGGAACTTTTTCACTTATATCTCTGCGAAATTAGAACAGAAATCGCTCTTCAAGGTTTTGAACGAAAGATGTGGACATCAAAAAAATCAAGAAAATTAAAATAGTGAAAATCTGTTGAGTGGTTCGGGCTGTAGAGTACTCAGTGTGAGCCCAACTCACGCTACGTAACCACATACGATATTTGGTGATTTTTCGTAAATATTTCTTTATTTATGAGGTTTTTTGAGGGTTTTTGCAGAGAAAATAGATGCAAACATGTTTGTTCACGGCAGTATGGGTCAGGGGCCTCTCCTAAGTGCTCTAGGTCGATTCTACGATCGGCCCTAGTGCAATTTTTTTTAAATTTTGGGATTTTTTGAGGTTTTTGCGCGTTTTCTTCGGACGGGTTTTTCAATATTGCCCTTTCGGCAATTTCCAATCCAATTTAATGTGAACGTAATTTCATACACTTAAGAGTTAATTCAATATTTACTTAAATAAGTTCGAGTCTTTTCGTAGCATCAACTCTGTTTGCCGCAGCTATTCTGGTACGTACGGGTCCCTTCATATGTTTTTATAATGTTGTTGAGGAGAAATATCAATATTTTTTCTAATGGAAGTAAGGGTTTTATGACCAGCCTCAAGTCAGCCTCAATCAGTAATTTAACAAAATTTCATAGTGACGTGACATTTCTCCGCCGCAAATAACGCCCGGGGCGCTAATAACGCCCGCCCGGGCGTTAATAACGCCCGCACTCCGGGCGCTAATAACGCCCGGGGGGTTATTAACGCCCGCACTCCGGGCGCTAATAACGCCCGGGGTGTTATTAACGCCCGCACTCCGGGCGCTAATAACGCCCGGGGTGTTAATAACGCCCGCACTCCGGGCGCTAATTTTGTCCGCACTCCGGGCGCTAATAACGCCCGGGGTGTTAATAACGCCCGCACTCCGAGCGCTAATAACGCCAGGGGTGTTAATAACGCCCGCACTCCGGGTGTTAATAACGCCCAGCTATATATCTCGATACATGGTCACTATTGAGCTTCAAGAATAAATTGGAAGTTATTTAAATTCAGAAGTTTAGGACATTTCAATGTACACATCTCGTCTTGTATTGTTTTTATTCATCCCTTTTACTCAAATTTTTAAATTTCAAAATCGTAGTGCTCAATGACTTTCCTAAAGTTTTCTTGTAATTTTTTGATTTCTTATTGACAACTTTTTTAAAAATAAAAGAGCAGAGAAAGAAACTCTTCCATCTAGTGGAATTCTGTATGATTCTCCTAATCAATCACTTCCAGTGACGTTCTGTACTTTCCCCTTAGTCAACTCTTTCTAGTGACATTCTGTATAAGGAAAATGTTCCTCTTACTAAACTCCTTCTAGTGACATTCTGTACAAGGAAGATTTTCCTCTAGTCAACTCCTTCTAGTAACATTCTGTATACAGAAAATGTTCCTCTTACTCAACTCCTTCTAGTGACATTCTGTATAAGGAAGATTTTCCTGTAGTCAACTGCTTCTAGTTACATTCTGTATAAGGAAAATTTTCCCCTTAGTCAACTCTTTCTAGTGACACTCTGTATAAGTAAAGTGCGGCCAAGGTTTATTTTCCACTTTTAGGAAATACACCAACAGTCACCATTTTCTAGTTGAAATTTTCGGCCTTTGAAACTGCATCATGTTGTACACCTCTAAAAGGATAAGGCTGTAACTATCAACATTTTTAGAAAACTTATTACACAAAAAGTGGGAAAATAAACCTTCACCGCATTTTAAAATTTTCCTCTATTCAACTCCTTCTATTGACGTTCCATATAAAGAAAATTTTCCCCTTAGTCAACTTCTTCTAGTTACATGCTCTATAAGTAAATTTATTTATTAAAGTGCCATTTTGTAGCGTTTATCCAATTATTCAGCTGGACGTTATTAACGCCCGGCGTGCGGGCGTTAATAACACCCCGGGCGTTAATAACACACCGGGCGATATTAGCGCCCGGAGTGCGGGTGTTATTAACGCCCCGGGCGTTATTTGCGGCGGAGAAATGTCCTGCCACCAAATTTCATTGCGACCGACCCACTGACAACGAGCGTGGGTTCTATAGGGTGTATGTAGTTTTCTGTCAACTTTTGAGATGACTCATTCCCATTCAAATATCAGACGAAGGCAGGTAGCCCACCTTGAAAAAAATCGGAACCAAAAGGGCATGTTGGTCGACCGACAACACATGCTTTGGGTCTAGCCGTGCGTAGCGAGTGGAAAATTGCTATTTAACATATTCTGCCATTCAAACAACAAATATCAATGGCGACGGAAACAGACTCACCGAACGTTAAGGAAGCCCTCGATCGCATTTTACCTTCGGTGAAAAGTTTCGAATTTATGATAACCAATAAGGACGGAGTTGCACTTTTGTTGGCTGAAATGCGGTCGACATTGCGGTGCATTGGTCAACATATATTCATCATTTGTCAATATCGTTCCGAATGGGCAAATATCCGAAATATATCAATCGATATTGGGAGAAAATCTCAACTAGGGAATGCAGAACCGGTTGAGGATCCGGGAACCGGTTCTCAACATTATTCAGAACCGATTCTTCGGTTCTAAAAAAGTTAGAGACGTGTGAAACTACAAAATTTTTTTTGTATATTGCTATTTACACGATGCCGTGGACAGTATTTTAAGAATTTTACTGTCTACGATAGTGTCACAAAAACAGCTTTACCCTCCAAGCCTACACCTACAATCTTTTCAAATAACGTAGTAGATACAAATTGAAGATACATTGAAGATACATTGAAGACAAGAGCTTTGTTTGTTTGAGGACGATGGAAATAGTAGACTTCTGTGTTAAGTAAACAAAGCACAAGATCCGCAATTTTCAGACGGTACCAATAGATCGATTCCAATATTCGAAGCCAAAATTTCGACTATAAAAAGATACAAAAATACGATGCCAAAATACATTTGCTAGTCATCTCGTTTTTAGTGCTGGTGATCTCGTTTGCCATCGTATTTTTCTAGTCGAATTTTTGTATGAACTTGAATCACATAGGAATTTTGTTTTAAATAAGTTCAGCTTAGAAGATACAAAATGTCTAGAGCAGGTTCGAATAGAAGAAAGATTCTTCGCTTTTTCTCCGTCTCGGTGACATTTCTATAAATTGATCACAATAGAAATGTCATCTAAACGGAGAAGTGCGAATCCACCCCAAAAACATTAATCAAGGCGAAAATAAAAGATTTTTGAGATTTACTAGGAACTTGGAACCGGTTCCGGAACCGGTTCTTCAATTTGAGAACCGAGAACCGGTTCTTCGGAACCGATCCAGTTCTGCATTCCCTAATCTCACCTGAACTCCCTTGAACTGACTTGCGTTCCAGCGAGTCAAGAATGGCTCGCTACATTACAACCATTACTCTTTCGAATTCAACATCTGATTTTCTCATGATAGATTACGACATTGACTACGAAGTATACTTGGCTCTGTACTGTCAGAACTTAATATCGTGGAAAATTTTCATGAAGTGAAACGAAACACTTTTGTGCAAGAAACAACCTTAATTGGATCGGTTCACAATGCATAGAGCTTTGTCTGCATCGAGGCTACGTTGGCTACGATTCCATGGACCTGTAGAAGAAATTCGTAGAAGAAAATTTGTTTCGAAAAAATCCGATCAACTCAAACGATGTTTTTGGAAGCGAACTTAAGGACTGCCTCTCAATTTGCCTTTTAAGACGTTTTTGTGGCGATTTACATTTACAAATGTATAAAAAGAAAAATAATAGAAATAGGGGAATGCGGGGGGATGGCCATCACCTCAAACTCATTTGCTTCAGGGGTTATTCATGAAAAATTAATAAAAAAAATTTTGGACCCGTACGAAGTACGTTTACTGCAAACAATTTTATTGTAATGTGGGGTGAATCGACGTGGGAGGGGGGAGGGGAGATGCATCTATCTGTCCGTCTGTCTCCACTTTTTCTCCAAACGGCTCAACCGATCAGCTAACTTTTTTCCCTGAAAGGTACATGCCTCCCATGATTCAAGTTCGAAGATGAGCAAAATCGTCCAGGTCGTTCCGGAGATATGATCGAAGAAGGGGATGTCGGACACGATATTTTCGAGGGTCGATGAAACTTTTTTGCAAATATCTCAGCAAATATAACACGGAAATTCCTCATTATGGTGTCAAATGAAAGCATTTGATTTCACAAATCTGGGAAAATTTTTTTGTGGGAATCGGGTCAGGGATCTGGGGCAGTTTTTCGTCTATATTTTCTTAACTATGCAATATGGAGATTTACTGTCAAAGGCAAAGTTGTAAAGAATTAAATTTAAGCGAACACGTGTTTCAGGGTTTTGGGGAAATATGGCCCAATTCTGTTACTTGTCAACATCCACGATTGGGCAAGATGACCCGAATCTCGAGAACTATGAGAGGTAGAAAGTTGCTTCCAAAGGCAAAGTTGTAGAGAAAAACATTTAAGAGAAAACGTGATTCAGGGTTTTAGGGGAAAATGGCCCAATCCTTGGATATAACCATTTCTAGATTTGAATGGTCTGAGATGTACTTCGGTAGGGCATTTCACATTACCTTGGGTAATTTCTATGGATCTCTGAAATTGTCACAGCTACAAAAGAATAGAAAAGATGGATTGTTTGCTTTTTTGAATATTTAGATACGTTCGATTCTCTTTGTCACATTTATTCTGTTCGCCACATCTATTCTGATACGTACGGGTCTTTGGTTATGTTTTAAATTAAACTTAAATAGCAATTCCCGATTTATTCAAGATTTATGGGAAAATATGTCTTTAAAACAAATCCTAACTTCAGGACTATCAAATTGAAGTTGGGGAACCTTGCACCAGTTTATTTGAAGAACAATACTAAGCTGCGCATTTAACGACAGTGTTTCGCGAAAATTGTTCAAAAACAAAGTGAATTGCGCACCCGAAAAATGTATGACATTTTAAGACATCACACACGTTTCAACACGCATTTTGCATTCATGAGATCCCATTTCCATGGTCGTAAATGGTCAGTGCAAGTCCTTTTTAGTAAACAGTAATAAATCAAATTACATTACACTAAGCTTTGATGATGTTGAAAAACTTCCACTCAAACTGGTAATATAATGAAAAGGGAAATTATGTGCTAATATGCTGATCCTTCCCTGGAAGTATCGAAGCACAAATTCCAAAGGAAAATCCTTCAATTTTTCAATTTGATCTGGACAGTTTTAAAACGAATGTAATAACGAAAGAATCATTGATTATCAACAGGTTACAAGGTGCTCTAACATAAAATGTTTCAAATTTCTTTAAAAAAACGCCAAATATGAAATATTGCCCTGGTCGGTATTGGCTTGATGGGCTTGTGAGCTTGTGCTTCATTATCATTATGAAATTTTGTTTACTTTGACATGAGCCGATGTCGCACTAAACCCATGAATGACGACGGAATTTGCTCACATTTCTATTCTATCTGCGGAACACATCATTTATGCTCCCAGATCCCAACTGCATGGATTTTAAATAGCTAAAGTGGGGAATGTTTGTTCTAATAATATAAAATGAACGATAACTCACGCCATCTATTATCATTTCCCTGGAAACTGAAAGAAATGTGTTTTTAGTCATGACTGTATGACTTACGCATAACTTGTTTCATGCTTGTACTGTAACTCAACCGAAAGTCACATGCATTTCCTAGAAATAGTCAATGATTTCTTCTAATTTTGAGTACTACTGATGTTTTCAAAGCGTCAATCATTTATTTAGCTTATTGACGAAACATTATATCAGAAATTACTATGTCACATTCCCTCTCTGTTCCCCCCGAATGTCAATAAAATACTTAAAAGATTCAGACTTCAGATTTTTCTCTTGTTTTCTTAAATGTACTTACTTGACCGGCACTACAACCCTTTAAGGGCCTTCTCCAACCTGGCCTATCCCAGCTGGATACTCCCACTGTTTTTAAGGCGGCTAGAGCTGCATCGTACCATCTGGATTCTGGACGCCCTGCACATCTCTTGCCTTCGGTCTGGTCTAGAGGATTTTTTTCGGAATACAACGATCTTCCATTCGTTGTACATGACTGAGCCAACGTAGTCGGTTTATTTTGGGAATTCTGACTAAAGCTGGCTAAGTTCATGATTGAATCGTCTGCGCCATCGGTTCTGTCTTTGGTCAAAGACCGGTAACATTGTCCGCAGTACTTTTCGTTCGAATGTGTGCAGCGATTGTTCGTCTTTTTGTGTCAAGCACCACGACTCCGAACCATACGTAACTACCGGTCTGATCATAGATTTGTATATTGCGTATTTTGAATTTCGACTTACTGACTTGGACTTTCAGATTTTCAGAAGGCCGTAATAACTCCGGTTGCCCAGAGCTACTCGTCTCTTAATTTCATCCGCGATGACGTTATTAGTGTTCAACTCCGATCCAAGGTATACGAATTTGTTGACCATTTTGAATGTGTGTGTGTCGACGGTTACGGTTTCCTGCTGGTGTCGATTCGAAGGCGGGATGATCATATATTTCGTTTTTTCCTTCAACCCAATGCCAACTTTGGCGTCACCCTTACCACTTGAAATAGAACGTATAGTCCCTACTGGTCCTTTCCAGTTCATCTAGTTTCCTGCACTGCTGTGATATCAAGTCTTGCTACTCTGAGCGCACTTATGAGAGATCTCAATCCTCCTGGCCGCAATAAAGATCTAACATTCCATGTTCCTATTTTCCAATCATTGTCCATTTTCTGTTCCTTGAGTCGTTGTCCTGTAAACGTCCTTCACGTTCATCAGCAGAACCTCGTGAGAGCCTATAGAATGTCTTCATGAAGGCAACATCCAACTGAGATCCAGACTCAATGCTATCTATGACGAATTCAAGAAGATTGGTCTTTGTATGGGTCCAAAAGGAGATTTATAAATGAGAAGATAAACTGATTTTCCATTCGATTAAATTTATTTTTTGAACAAAATTAGAAACATTGTCAGGACTCCACTTTACATTCAATTTATCAAATAATTTAAAGCATGAAGTTCAATCGTCGATAAATCAAAAGTTTGTTGAATTTGGATAAAATCTTTCACTCTGGTGAATCACTCGCTTGCCAAATAGCTTCAGAAATAGAGTCTTCAATCCTTACGTAAGTCAAAAAGTGTAGACGTTTCCTCCAATTCTTTAAAAGTGAAATCGCTGCATACTTACTTTATGTGTTTTTCAACCAGATTTTTTTGTAAAGGCCTTTTTACATAACGGTCATGCATGAGGACCATTAGAACTGTTTCCTAAAAACGAAATTCATTCATTCATTCCTAAAAGTTAAGACGAATTCTTTTGTTTCCCGTATTTGACTAAAACGTACATAAACGTTTCGGTATATAAACTCTAAGTCATGCGTTAATTGTATTTGTAACCGTGTCTAGAGCATTATAGTTATTAATGCAACTCTTACTACACATGTACAATATAGTGGGAGGTTGAAGGTCGCAGGGCGGCAGCCCGCGCACTTTTCTTCAGCCGAGCACAATATTTCACATATGTAACACAAGATGGATTTCTAATTTTTTATCGTTCTCGACTAAATATGCGAAAACCAAAGAATATAAGGAAAACAAATTCAAAAAATCACTCATCAAATGAATCATTGATTTGAACTCACGTACACCGCATTGATAAGTATGCTCTGCACTGAATGTCAAAATGTTTTGTTTGGCAACAAATTCATTCTCATCTATTTATTGTGTATGTTACAATCACTCCCGGTTATGTAACCATGAGTGATAATCAAAAAAAAACATTTGAATGACTTTCATTCATGTTTTCATGGTGATTGCATTCACGGTGACACAGGACATGTATTTTCGTTATTCACAATAACCCCGACTAATAAATCCACGGACCGTGACAGTTCACAATAGTAACATAACTCCGCAAAACTCTTTTGTGTGTGAGTGTGTGACTCATGACTTAAGTGTATGTGTCCGCATGTGATCGAACGCGTTCAGTTATATAGTGTTCTGTTCACATGACTTCGAGTTTACATATGCAGAAACGTTTGAATGGGTGTTTAGTCAAATATGGAAAATGAAACAGCATTTGGAAGATATAAGCCTCGGTTCACACTTCATACGTGTATATTGTATTAAGACGCTACGCTCACTTGTTGTACACAACGTATACATATAAAATAAAGACTTACATCGCCCAAACATGAATCTACTATTATCTGCTTAGAACGATAATCGCGTATTTATCGCTCTATAGCGAAACTGTTTATCTCGACATATGTGTTCTGCGGATAAAACAGAGTACGCACCTCTTTCCAAGATGTCTATTTTGACGATTTGAATTATGCACCACGCGTCACAAAGCTAGCAAATCGTCAAAATAAATATTTTGGAAAGAGATGCATAATCTACTAACTTACACGCCATAGTCGTAAAAAAGCATTTTTTAGCATTTTTGCGAATACGACTCTTCGCGTTTAAAATTGTGTGTGGTCTCTTCTTAACTGTTGATTTAAGAAAACTCCGCAATGTAGCAGTCAGTTTGTTCGTGCTACAAAAAACAAAATTGTCTATAGGCAACAGTCTGTTCGGAAAAGGTGCACGCTAATACTATAAGAAAAGAGTGTACTCTAAATTGCTCAGAGTGCCGTTTAGATCAGAGATATGTCATCGATGCCTAGCCAAAACTAGTTCTTTTTCGAAATGCATGTAAAAAAGTGCACCCCGTGAAACATTTAGTGATACTGTAAGCTACTATTTGTTTCTTACTTTTACTTTTTCAGCGGTACAGCCACTTGTGGACCTTCAAGGATTCTGAAAACTTTGAAAACAGCGCCGCTTTCGTCAGTAATTTTTGTTAACGTTAGCCGTTTGCGCTACCGTCTTTTCGCTACTAAGCCAATGACGTTTCCGCCGATGTTTCAAAAATCCCATCCGCCGTCGCCGGGAAATTTAGACCGAAAACGACTCTATTTGAGAGACACGTGAAAGATTCATCTCTCTCAACAGTAGCAACATCAAATTGGAATGTATTCATTGTGTTTTAAACCCACAAAAATAACTCACGAAAGACAAAATCGTATACCTTTTGGATTGGATTGATTGTAGAAAAGATGACAGTTAGAATAGATGTGAACGGTTCCGTCGGGGTCTCGTTTTTTTCGGGTTGGGTTTGGGTATTTCAGCTAAGCAAACGCGACCCGAAAAAATTAATTCACGCAATAACTTTCTCGAAATTGAGTTCAAAAACATTTCAAAGAAAGATTAAAGAAAACTATATTCATTCGGTTTGGTCGGCTTTAAATTTTCAATAATTTAGGATCTAACTCGGTTCGCTCGACGTCCACGCGTCTGAGTTAGGTGGCTAGTGAAGCACAAGCTCCAGAGCGGTTTTGACCAGGAAGAATTTATCTCTAATGATGGTGACAGACTCGCACTTGTAGAGTTTCACGGGTTGCAGCTTTTCGTTATTCAGATGATGTCTGAGCACTCTTTTCAGTTCCTCTATGAAATCCAATAGAAATCTTAAAGAAGCAGAACACAAAGTTGCAGAAACATGGTATAAAGAGAAGAGTTAGACTAAATATCAGACGATCGTTCTTATTGCCTGAAAACTTGTTCCTCTTCCAAGTCTTTAGTGGACCGGAACTGAATCATATGAAAAGCAGACAGGAAGGAGATTTTGAATGAGTCGCTAATGAATTAGCAAAACTCTGACAGAAAGCACAAACATTTATTTCTGTAGAACTACGTCAAAACATCAATCGTAGGTGTCTCTGCGGTCAAGTCGATGAAAATGGACTGTGTGAGACAATGGAAGATGACGGCTACGCCCCTCAACAATACTGAATCATTCGCATTGGAAAAACTCACGAAAAAACTCACCAAACTAATGAACCTTCTAAAATGATTCTGATTTCTGCCCGTTCATGTTGGTCTCTTGGCAGGCAGCAGTTTGTTTTATTGTATCTAACTTTGTGGATCTGTATTCATGTTTACATTTGAGAATTTTTGAAATAAATAAACGGATGAAAAGACTCAGTACAATAGTTATTTGGATCACAAGGGACGAAAGTGAAAAATTTCAACCGTGTGCGAAATTTGCAGCCCGCGCTGAAGGCAAGGGCGGCAATCGCACAGGTTGAAATTTTTTACGTCGTCACATGTGATTCACACAACTTTTCATTACAACGAATACGAATCTTGTAATTTTCGAATCCCAAATAGACGCGAAAATTAAAAAATGCAACTCGAAACGAAAGCTTACTCATTAATAAATTCAACAAAGGTGAATAATTTATTCATTGGAATTGCTATGATTTAAACATCACTGCAGTAATAGCACCAACAACATATAAATAATAATAATAATAATCTGCCTTACAACCCATGAAGGGTTAGAGGCTAGATCATTATTTACTAGTTCCGTTGTTTGTGGTTCTACTTTTTGAGATCCTTTCATTACCGGAAAGTTTTACTGTGCCAGTGATAAGCTGTGCGACAAACCCAGTGCCATCTACGGATGCAACTAGGAGTGGAATACCGGTTCTCCCAACAATGCTTTTTCCGGTAAGCCGTACGATGGCACTAAACTCAACTTCACTTGACTTGAACGCTTCAATCAGTTTTGTTTTGTTTACAAATCTAACAATAGGTACAAATCCGTCTGCGGCTGAGTTTCACACCGACGCACTGGCAACTCAATCTCGTAGTAGCAAGCAGACGTGTTAGCCACTGCGCTATTAAGTTGTTAGCAACAGCATAAAGAAATTAAAAATTATGATGTGTTACATGCAACCGGGACGAAAATGAGGGCATTTTTTAAAATATTTTTCATGCCTTGGGCATAAATTAAGGAATTTTTCTCACTTGCCTCATTTCATGCCTCGGGGCCAAAATCGATTTCAAAAAAAATAATATTTCCTTCGTCAACAATATCATGTTTAATTCCGCATAAAAAACCTCGGTAGCACTGGCGAACAGATTTGTTACACTTTGATCGAAGTAAACTCAATGAAGTGTCCAAGTTTTTTTGCTGTGTCAGTTACTTTCGCACCTCTGTTTGGAGGACCGAAAGTACTTTCGCCCCTCTGTTTACTTTCGCACCTCTGTTTAGAGGGCCGAAAATACTTTCGCTTCCCATAGCATTCTAAGACCTACTGAGAGTTGCATTTTTTAATTTTCGCGTCTCATTTGGGAAGAGAAATATACAAGTTTCGTATTCGATGTAATGAAAAGGATATTTATCCAGCTTCTGCCAAGCTGGATGATCCCGTTATTGGTCTCTTTCTAATATGAAAAAAAAATTCAAAAAAGGAGAAGGAGAAGTTTCGTTTCTATAAGGCGGAAAGTTTACTATAATTGGCTTGTTTGCGCGCTGTTTTTCGTGACTTAATAAATTACTTTTTACCTTTCACATTCTATGCTGCCTCCCTCCTGAAAAGGAGGTTTCCAATCTTTCCACAATTGAAAGTATCCAAATTACTCCCCTGTGTGGACAAAAAATTTCCAGCGGAAAAAAATTTGCGGCGAAAAAAAATTTGCGGCAAAAACAATTTTCGGTGAAAAAAAATTTCTTGCGAAAAAAAATTTCTTTATCAGAAATAGATCAAAATTAGCGTTAATTTAGAAATGTGGCATAGATTCGTCGCTTTTATAGCAGACATGTTTCTATCCATTCTATATTTTAACAATCTACGACAAAAAGTTTGGCTGATTGGGACGTTTGCGCCTCTTCAGTACACCTTTGTCACAAGACCATGTGTATATCAGCGTGGTCACATGTTGAGTGAGTAATCACCTCGAATATGCGGCCTTATATACACCTCGTTTGTTCGATTATTCAAAGAGAAACTCTTTGGCTTAGTAGATCCGTTGTTATGTTAAATTGCAAGATCAAAGAAACATTGACCGAATTGAAAAAAAATTTGGTCGAAAAAAAATTTCGGGCTTGTCCCAAAGGTTTTCGTATGGCGTTTTTTGAGTTTGTGAACTTGTTTTTTGGGGTGTGGGGACTAAGTCACGCACTCCGCTACGGCTGCGGGCATGATCTAAAAGGAATTGATTTTGGGCAAAATCGGTTGAAAACTTCCGAAGATACGGTCGAAAAAGGGGTCAAAGCGTGGTTTTTTGAAGGTTGGTGGAACTTTTTCACTTATATCTCTGCGAAAGTAGCACCGAAATCGCTCTTAAAGGTTTTGAATGAAAGATGTGGACATCCAAAAAATCAAGAAAATTAAATTAGTGGAAATCTGTTGAGTGGTTCGGGCTGTAGAGTTCTTAGTGTGGGCCCAACTCACGCTACGCTATCCTACACGATATTTGGTGGTTTTTTGTGGATATTTCTTTTGAAGAGGCTTTTCTGTGCGGTGTTGTAGAGAAAAAAGGGGAGACTTTTTTGTCTATGGAAGCATGGACCTAAGCGCTTCAGGTCTAAATTTTAGGCTTCTTTTAAGGGATTGGAGAGGTCTTTAGCGCCGTTGCTTCGTACGGGTTTCCCTTTCGGCATTTTCCAGTCCAATTGCATATACTAAAGAGTTCAGGCAATAGATACGTTCGATTCTTTTTGCAACATCTATTCTGTTTGCTACTTCTATTCTGTTTGTCACATTTATTCTGATACGTACGGGTCCCCTGCATATGTTTTTGTTTTTAACTTTCGCTCGTTCATGTATGTTTCTTGGCAGGCAGCAGTTTGTTTTGTTGTGTCTAAGTTTGTATGATCTGTATTCATTTTAATATTTGAGAAATTTTGAAATAAATAAATGGAGGAAGACACGCAGACCAAGGATTGTATTTCGGTTCTGCCAAGCTTAGATTGTTTGACCACATTATTGGCCTTCTACTAATTAAGAAAAACATTTCAAATAGGAGGAGAAAAAGTTTGGTTTCCACAAAGCAGAAAGTTTACTTTGATTGGCTTATTTACGTGTTGTTTTTTACGACTGTTATTCATTACAAATGACATTTCTCATTCTATGCTGGCTCCCTCGTGAAAAGGAGGTTTCCAATTTTTCCACAAATATCCCAAAAGTATCCAAATTACTCACCTCTGTGGGTCGTCTTCATATGGTGATTTAAAGTACTTCGATGAGCATACGACGAGTTACATAGGTTACACTCAAACTTCTCTCCTGAAAATAAGACAATAAATTTTTCACATATTTATTCGCGACTGTTGATTTTGGACAATTCCGCAATGTAGCAGACAATTTGTTCGTGTTACAAAAAGGGAAATTCTCTGAAATCAACAGTTTTTCCAAAAAGTTACACGCAAATACTACGAGTAAGAATCTACTCTAACTTGCTCAGAGTGGATACTAGGTTAGAGACACAGAAGAGCAGATGACAGTTACAAAAGAGGCGAGCGGACCCCTCTCATTCGAAGGAAAACGCTACCTGAACCTGAAGTAAATGCTACAGTCGGGTCAGTTCGAGTTTTTGGTCTTCGTTCTTCGTGCTGTTGGTTCGGTCGAGGTTTCGTTTTTGTTTTTTTTTCGGGTCGGTGTGGGTATTTGAACTAAGCAAACGCAACCCGCAAAAAATCCACAAATTTTCTATAATTGAGTTCTAGTACTCTAAAGACTTTTCAGTGTGTGTCCTGACGTGTGATAGTAAATTACCAGAGGGGAAAAACTTCTCCAATACCTGTCGGCCTCCGATCTACAGATTATTAATAGGGGAAGGAAAGCCACCTTTGTTAACGCAGCTAGGGAGGAGGTTATTGATATTACGCTTTCGACTTGCGGACTATCGGATAAGATAAGATTCATTCCAAATTGAAGAAGCCTGCCAGTCTATCACTTCAGGTATGATCACTTCTTACGAGAACGCTTGTCGACTTAACACTCTCAAGCAATTGTATAGAAAGCCCTCTTGAGTAAAAGCATAGAGGAGAAAAAGAGGATTGTGAGGAAAGCATGGAATAGAGCTAGACGCAGTAGCCTTGAAAGCGAGTTTGACGAGTATCGTATGCTGTTGAAAGAGCACAAGAAGGGGCTGGAGAGACTGCAGCAGCGCAGAAAAGAAAAGTTTCTTTAGGAGGCGAATTCCGTGCCGGCCTACACAAGGGCTCACAAATTATTGGCCAAGGACAAAAATGCCCAAGTAGGGTCATTGCTTAGGCCAGACGGTACATACACGGAGGATAATATAGGGTCATTGCTTAGGCCAGACGGTACATACACGGAGGATACTAAAGAAACAGTAGAGTATCGTCTGTATGAGTAGAGTATCGAGTGGACACTTCCCGATTGCGTCTGATCTGCAGCGGAGGAGAGGGTAAGAGTGGGGTACAATACATCCAGAAGGGATTGGAGGTTCGCAGAACGGATTACAAGGATTATACATAAATTTCAACCGCTCAAATCAGCGGGCCATATTTCCGGCACTGCTGAAGGAAGGATGGGACATTCTGAAACACAAATTGATGGTTATTTTCAAGAGTATGTAATGTTAGTAATGAGGTATAAGTTAGTAGTTACACGACAAAGTCTAAAAAAAGTATTTTTTAGCATTTTTGCGAATACGACTCTTCGCGTTTAAAATTGTGTGTGGTCTCTTCCTAACTGTTGATTTAAGAAAATTCCGCAATGCAGCAGTCAGTTTGTTCGTGCTACAAAAAACAAAATTGTCTATAATCAACAGTCTGTTCGGAAAAGGTGCACGCTAATACTATAGGAAAAGAGTGTACTCTAAATTGCTTAGAGTGCCGTTTAGATCAGAGATACGCCATCGATGCCTAGCCAAAACTAGTCCTTTTTCGAAATGCATGTAAAAAAGTGCGCCCCGTGAAACATTTAGTGATACTGTAGGCTACTATTTGTACCTTACTTTTACTTTTTCGGCGGTACCGCCACTTGTGGACCTTCAAGGATTCTGAAAACTTTGAAAACAGCGCCGCTTTCGTCAGTAATTTTTGTTAACGTTAGCCGTTTGCGCTACCGTCTTTTCGCTACTAAGCCAATGACGTTTCCGCCGATGTTTCAAAAATCCCATCCGCCGTCGCCGGGAAATTTAGACCGAAAACGACTCTATTTGAGAGACACGTGAAAGATTCATCTCTCTCAACAGTAGCAACATCAAATTGGAATGTATTCATTGTGTTTTAAACCCACAAAAATAACTCACGAAAGACAAAATCGTATACCTTTTGGATTGGATTTTTTTGTAGAAAAGATGACAGTTAGAATAGATGTGAACGCTTCCGTCGGGGTCTCGTTTTTTTCGGGTTGGGTTTGGGTATTTCAGCTAAGCAAACGCGACCCGAAAAAATTAATTCACGCAATAACTTTCTCGAAATTGAGTTCAAAAACATTTCAAAGAAAGATTAAAGAAAACTATATTCATTCGGTTTGGTCGGCTTTAAATTTTCAATAATTTAGGATCTAACTCGGTTCGCTCGACGTCCACGCGTCTGAGTTAGGTGACTAGTGAAGCACAAGCTCCAGAGCGGTTTTGACCAGGAAGAATTTATCTCTAATGATGGTGACAGACTCGCACTTGTAGAGTTTCACGGGTTGCAGCTTTTCGTTATTCAGATGATGTCTGAGCACTCTTTGCAGTTCCTCTATGAAATCCAATAGAAATCTTAAAGAAGCAGAACACAAAGTTGCAGAAACATGGTATAAAGGGAAGAATTAGACTAAATATCAGACGATCGTTCTTATTGCCTGAAAACTTGTTCCCCTTCCAAGTCTTTAGTGGACCGGAACTGAATCATATGAAAAGCAGACAGGAAGGAGATTTTGAATGAGTCGCTAATGAATTAGCAAAACTCTGACAGAAAGCACAAACATTTATTTCTGTAGAACTACGTCAAAACATCAATCGTAGGTGTCTCTGCGGTCAAGTCGATGAAAATGGACTGTGTGAGACAATGGAAGATGACGGCTACGCCCCTCAACAATACTGAATCATTCGCATTGGAAAAACTCACGATGTGCACCAACCTAATTAACCTTCTAAGATGATTCTGATTTCTGCCCGTTCATGTTGGTCTCTTGGCAGGCAGCAGTTTGTTTTATTGTATCTAACTTTGTGGATCTGTATTCATGTTTATATTTGAGAATTTTTGAAATAAATAAACGGATGAAAAGACTCAGTACAAAGGATATTTATCCAGCTTCTGCCAAGCTGGATGATCCCGTTATTGGTCTCTTTCTAATATTAAAAAAAAAATTCAAAAAAGGAGAAGGAGAAGTTTCGTTTCTATAAGGCGGAAAGTTTACTATAATTGGCTTATTTGCGCGCTGTTTTTCGTGACTTAATAAATTACTCTTTACTACAAAAGACCTTTCACATTCTATGCTGCCTCCCTCCTGAAAAGGAGGTTTCCAATCTTTCCACAATTGAAAGTATCCAAATTACTCCCCTGTGTTGACAAAAAATTTCCAGCGGAAAAAAATTTGCGGCAAAAAAAATTTTCGGTGAAAAAAAATTTCTTAAAATTATTTTATCATATTTCATATATTTCATATATTTTTATCATATTTTATCAGAAATAGATGACAATTAGCGTCAATTTAGAAATGTGGCATAGATTCGTCGCTTTTATAGCAGACATGTTTCTATCCATTCTATATTTTAACAATCCACGATAAAAAGTTTGGCTGATTGGGACGTTTGCGCCTCTTCAGTACACCTTTGTCACAAGACCATGTGTATATCAGCGTGGTCACATGTTGAGTGAGCAATCACCTCGAATATGCGGCCTTATATACACCTCGTTTGTTCGATTATTCAAAGAGAAACTCTTTGGCTTAGTAGATCCGTTGTTATGTTAAATTGCAAGATCAAAGAAACATTGACCGAATTGAAAAAAAATTTCGTCGAAAAAAAATTTCGGGCTTGTCCCAAAGGTTTTCGTATGGCGTTTTTTGAGTTTGTGGATTTGTTTTTTGGGGTGTGGGGACTAAGTCACGCCCTCCGCTACGGCTGCGGGCATGATCTAAAAGGAATTTATTTTGGGCAAAATCGGTTGAAAACTTCCGAAGATACGGTAGAAAAAGGGGTCAAAAACGTGGTTTTTTGAAAGTTGGTGGAACTTTTTCACTTATATCTCTGCGAAAGTAGCACGGAAATCGCTCTTCAAGGTTTTGAATGAAATCTGTTGAGTGGTTCGGGCTGTAGAGTCCTCAGTGTGGGCCCAACTCACACTATGCGACCCTTCATGATATGTGATGGTTTTTGGTGAATATTCCTTTAATGATAAGCTTTTTTGTGGAGTGTTGCAGAGAAAGGGTCAGAGGTCTCTCCTAAGCGCTTTAGGTTTAAATTGTAGGCTTATTTTAAGGGATTTGGAGAGGTTTTGAAAGATTTTTTTTAAGGGATTGGAGAGGTTGCTTCGTACGGGTGTTTCAATATTGCCCTTTCGGCAATTTCCAGTCCAATTGCATATACTTAAGAGTTCAGGCAATAGATACGTTCGATTCTTTTTGCAACATCTATTCTGTTTGCTACTTCTATTCTGTTTGTCACATCTATTCTGATACGTACGGGTCCCCTGCATATGTTTTTGTTTTTAACTTTCGCTCGTTCATGTATGTTTCTTGGCAGGCAGCAGTTTGTTTTGTTGTGTCTAAGTTTGTATGATCTGTATTCATTTTAATATTTGAGAAATTTTGAAATAAATAAATGGAGGAAGACACGCAGACCAAGGATTGTATTTCGGTTCTGCCAAGCTTAGATTGTTTGACCACATTATTGGCCTTCTACTAATTAAGAAAAACATTTCAAATAGGAGGAGAAAAAGTTTGGTTTCCACAAAGCAGAAAGTTTACTTTGATTGACTTATTTGCGTGTTGTTTTTCGCGACTGTTCTTCATTACAAATGACATTTCTCATTCTATGCTGGCTCCCTCGTGAAAAGGAGGTTTCCAATTTTTCCACAAATATCCCAAAAGTATCCAAATTACTCACCTCTGTGGGTCGTCCTGATATGGTAATTTAAACTACTGCGATGAGCATACGACGAGTTACATAGGTTACACTCAAACTTCTCTCCTGAAAATAAGACAATAAATTTTTCACATATTTATTCGCGACTGTTGATTTTGGACAATTCTGCAATGTAGCAGACAATTTGTTCGTGTTACAAAAAGGGAAATTCTCTGAAATCAACAGTTCTTCCAAAAAGTTACACGCAAATACTACGAGAAAGAATCTACTCTAACTTGCTCAGAGTGGATACTAGGTTAGAGACACAGAAGAGCAGATGACAGTTACAAAAGAGGCGAGCGGTCCCCAATAAACTCGAAGAAAAACTCTGTCGAAACTGTCGAAAAAGGGGTCAAAAACTAGGTTTCCGAAGGTTGAAATCGCTCTTCAAAGTTTTGAATGAAAGATGTTGACATCAGAAAATCACGAAAATTGAATTAGCGAAAATCTGTTGAGAGGTTCGGGCTATAGTGTCCTTAATGTGGACCAAACTCACGCTACGCGACCCTTCATAATATTTGGTGGTTTTTTGCGAATATTTCTTTTGAAGAGGCTTTTTTGTGCAGTGTTGCAGAGAAACAAGAGGAGACTTTTTTGTCTATGGGAGCATGGGTCAGAGGCCTCCTAAGCGCGGAGAGGTTTTTAGCGCCGTACAGGTGCCCATTTCAGCAATTTCCAGTCCAGTTTCATAAACTTAAGAGTTCAGGCAATAGATACGTTCGACTCTTTTTGCGACATCTATTCTATTTGACACATCTATTCTGAAATGTACGGGTCTTTTGCATATGTTGTTTTTTAGGGTCGGGTCTGGGACCACAAATTTTCCACAATTGAGTTCGAGTATTCTAAAGACTTACCAGTGTGTTTCATGACGTGAGATTGTAAATCGTCATTTCGAGTAAACGACTGGCCACATTGGTCACACTTGAACGGCTTGTCTCCTGAAAATGAGACAAATTTTTTATAACAAACAGTTTTTACCAACTTTTTATGCGATTTCTATCTTCCGCGGATGAAGCTTACTGCTTATTTATTGGGTAGAAGACAATCAGCCAGCGAAAATGATGACCAAACTCTGACATAAATAATCAACAAAGTTATTTTAAAGAACTCGAATCGTGCCAATTCCTAACAAAATTTTAAAAGTTTGTCTAATATCATCGTCACTCTTAATGTTGGTATACTAAATTACGTCAGGTCTAAGAAATGAAAATGTTCATATTGAATTGCTCTACTACTTAAAGCCCACAAGAAATAATATTTTTACTCCATTTGTTGGAGGGCTCTATCGCTACTTTCATAATCAAATGAATCTGTTACAGCATGTTGCTTAGACCCGTACGAAAAGGGGTCTTATGCGTTTACTACGACGTTTGTAACCACCCCAATTTCGACCCGGGAGCGAGGGGGGGGGGGGGTTGGAGCATCGATCATGGTCCTTAGATGACGAATCAGCAATAAAAGAATTGTTTGTTTTTTCGGGTCGGGTCTGGGTATTTCAACTAAACAAACGCGGCCCGAAAAAATTCCACAAATTTTCCATAATTGAGTTCTAGTATTCTAAAGACTTACCAGTGTGTGTCCTGACGTGTCTTTGTAAATGATATTTTCGACTAAACGACTGTCCACATTGATTACACTTATGCCGCCTCTCTCCTGAAAATGAAGCAAATGTTTCATAACACAGAGTTTTTACAAACTTTTTATACGATTTCTATCTTCCGCGCGTGAAGCTTAGTGAGTATATAATTCCGCCCGTTGATTTAAGACAATTTCGCGATGTAGCAGTTAATTTGCGCGTGCCACAAAAAACAAAATGGTCTAAAATCATCAGTCTGCAAGAAATCAAATACTGCGGGAAAGCGTGTACTCTAACTTGCTTACTTGCTCAAAGTGGATAAACTCGCATCAAAATAATTACGAACACTTCAACAAATTCAACAAAATGTTGTGCCACTCGTTAAGAGTAGCTTTGTATTAATGTGTTTTTATCCGGCTGTCTCACTTTAACGTGTGGGCGTAGAAGTATTAACTCTGAATAGATGCTATACATGTTCACCTTTGTGAAACGTGTGGACTCAACATTCTTTCAAAATTCGAAAAAGTTCGTTAATATTCTGATGCAAGTTTACTAGGACAGAAACACAGAAGAGCAGATGGAAAATATGACTGTTAGAATAGAGCTGAGCGGCAGAGGCGAGGGCCGCCGATTTTCTGCCGGTTGAAAACGACGACAGACGGCTAGCCGCCGCGCGCCGCCAGTGCTAAGGTCGGGTAGAAAAAGCGGCTGGTGTAATTTGCATTTCGTAATGTAAGTCCGGCTGAAGTGCAAAGTGCTGTAAATCAAATACGGTCCAAGGCAGTTGGGTTGGACGGTATCCCTATCATGTTCATCAAGCTAACCATTCCTGTGATTCTACCCGTTGTTACCCGTATTTTTAATTATTCCATTATGTCTTCCAAATTCCCGAAGGCTTTCAAGAGGTCAAAAGTCTTTCCCGAACATAAAAAATCGTCAACCTATGACCTGAAAGACCATAGAGGCATCCATATACTACCTTCCCTCTCCAAGGCTCTTGAGAGGCTAATGAAATGGCAAATAACTGAATTCAATTCACTGCATAACTCTTTGGACGATCACCAATCTGGCTTCAGAGCTAAATATAGTACTGCAACTGCGCTGTTGAAGATAATACACGATATCGCTAGGTCGCAGAACACTAAGCAAGGACATAGGAAAGCGATTTCATTTCTTCTTCTCTTGGATTTTACAAAGGCGTTCGATACAGTAAACCACAAGTTGATGATAGACAAGCTACGTGAAAAATTCCGTTTTGATACCACAGCTCTTCAACTCATTCAATCTTATCTCTCCGGTAGGGTGCAGTGTGTGCAAATAGGGAACTGCACTTCAGAATTTTTACCCATGAACTGTGGCTTGCCCCAAGGAACGGTACTTTCTCCCCTCTTGTTTTCTCTGTTCATAAATGATCTACCAGATGTAATAAAGCGTTGTAACTATCACATGTTCGCCGACGACTTCCAACTGTACTTTAGCCATCCGATCGATGAAATAAATGACGCAATTAACATTATTAATTCGGACCTAGAACAAATTTCAGACTGGGCTACAAGAAACCTTCTTGCGTTGAATGCTAGTAAGACGAAGGTGTTAGTCATATCCGGACCGGGTTTGTCGTTAGATAGGAAGTTTGTGATGGGGGACGGCCACATACCGGTTGTCAATAAAGCCAAAGTTCTGGGTGTTTGGCTTAATGAATCGTTGACATGGTACGATCACTGCCTCAAAGCCCGAAAGAAAATTTATATGGGACTTTGGGCGTTGCGAGGGGCGCAGGCATCGTTGCCTTTTCCCGCTAAGATGAAGTTGGTCAGATCTTGCCTTATCCCACACTTCACTTACTGCGACGTTGTAATGCCAACCCTTGATGCAGCCTCACAAGAACTGTTAGAAGTTGCATTTAATGATTGTCTTCGGTTTATTTTTTCAATCAAAAGGAATGAAAGTGTTTCGCAACACTCGAAGTCACTTCTTAATTGTACCATTTCAAATTATAGGAAGTTTAATGAATGTAAATTTGTCTACAAATTGATCTCAGGGGGATCCCCGAAATACTTGTTTGAATTATTAACTCCAGCCCAGTCCCGGCGTACTCTGAATTTTGTAGTCCCTGTTACCCACACCGAGATGTTTAGGAAAACCTTCTTCGCTCACGCCATCACTACCTGGAATTCTCTTCCTATTTCAGTAAAAAGGAAACCTACGCTTACCACCTTTACTGAGGCCTGCCTGGAGCATTTCTCCTAACTGAGTTGATCAAATTTTCTTTTGTTTTGTTGAAAATGTAGAACAGCTTAGACATTCCATTTTGTTTTTAGTCTTCTTCCCTTGTTAAGTAAGTGAACTCAAACAAGCAAAAATCACATGTGTTGAGTAAAATTCTTTTATTTTTTTTTTATTATACTTTTCTTTCTTTTTCCCTGTTTTAATATAAAATTATTGCAAATAGATTATAGAAAAAACTAGCTATTAAAATCTGAACTGTATAACAACTATAAGGCAATGTGTACATTATGAATATATAAATACATACATTATTAATTTACCCGTTTATAAATCATTCTAAAACGTTTGGAAGGGACCCGTACGATTCAGAATAGATGCGGCAAACAGAGTTGATGTTACAAAAAGACTCGAACGGATCTAAGTAAATATTGCCTTAACTTTTAAGTGTATGAAACAGACAGATCTAGTTGGTCTCTTTCTAACCAACGCTTTAGCATAGAAGAAAAAAAGTCGTGTGCCGGGCATCTAGACACAACTTTTTTGAAAAATGTTCTTCAAAAAGTTATTCTACATCAAATTATCTACTAGAAAAAAAACTCCGGAAGTTGAAAAAAGAAGTTGGTCACAAATGAAAAATGTAAACTATTCATTAACATACACATTAAATTGACGAAAGGGCAATATTGAAAAACCCGTTTGAAGAAAGGACGCAAAAACCATTCCAAATCCCAAAAAAACCTCAAAATTTAAAAAAAAAAAAATCTCAAAATTTAAAAAAAAGTGCGCTAAGACACTTTACTTATGAGGTAAACATTTGTTTATCTATAGTAAAAAGAAAATAAACATTTGGAATTTACCTAATTTTTTATTGGTAGTTGATGATGATGATTGATAGTTTTCGATAAGAATGATTTTTTTAGGTAACAATAAATTTTATTTTGGCAACGTTCCTTAGGTAAAGTGCGATTTACTTTTAGGTAAAACTCTTTTTTTCAAAGGTATAAATTGAATTTGTATTAGGTAAATGCAGATTAAATTTTCGGTAAAGTGCAAATAGTTTTTGGTAATTCCAATTACTTTTAGGTACTTTCGAATATTTATTGTGGCCGTTTATTATATCCCACAGATTTTCACCAGTTTTCTGATTTTCTTTGTTTACTGGTGTTCATATCTTTTATTTAAAACCTTCAAGAATGATTTCCGTTCTAATTTCGCAGAGATGCGAGGCAAAAGGTTTCACCGACTTCCAAAAAACCAAGTTTTTGACCACTTTTTTGACAGTAGCTTCGAGAGTTCTTAACTTAATTTTGCCCAAATTCAAATCCGTAAACAATTTTTCGGTTACTTTTCAGGAAAAATAAAAGTTTTTCAAAATCGAATAAGATTTACCCGATTTATGAAGAAAAAACACGTTTGGACCTATAGAAACTAAGTTTTAGGGTCGCGAATGGGTCCGCAGACCAAAATCAAAAAAGGTTCTCCCATAAAATGACGGGCATGCCTCAGCATTTCATACAAAAAAAGTTTATGAAAGTCGGATCACAACAAAAACCCTTTTAAAAGGGAAATGTGACGCAAGTCGTTGTCCCTTCTTCCAAAACAACTGATATCAATTTGGGTGACGCTGAACGCTTCGAAACGCAAGAAAACTTTCAAAATACTTTCACATTTGATTAAAAAAATGCGTCACAAATGCCGGACCCCCAGCGTTATAGTTTTTCTTCAGCTTTCACACTGCAAAAATTTGACTTTATGGGATGTATGGCGTATTTTTGTACAGGAAATCAAATTTTTGCGTATGGAAGCTGAAAGCGTAGAAAAATTATAACGCTGGGGGGTCCGGCATTTGTGACGCATTTTTTTAGTCAAATGTGAAAATATTTTGCAAGTTTTTTTGCGTTTCGAAGCGTTCAGCGTCACCCAAATTGATATCAGTTGTTTTGGAAGAAGGGACAACGACTTGCGTCACATTTCCCTTTTAAAAGGGTTTTTGTTGTGATATCAGTACTTTTGGAAGAAATTGAAACCGATCAAAAATATCAAAAAAGCCTGATGGAAGTTGAAAAGTGCTAGAGAAATCCACAAAAATCCTTGAGAATCCCTTAAACCTAGGAAGCTCCATTGCATGACCTCACTCATGTCGAGAATAACCGAAAATATCAAAAAACCTGATGGAAGTTGAAAAGTGCTAGAGAAATCCACAAAAATCCTTGAGAATCCCTTAAACCTAGGAAGCTCCATTGCATGACCTCACTCATGTCGAGAATAACCGAAAAATATCAAAACACCTGATGGAAGTTGAAAAGTGCTAGAGAAATCCACAAAAATCCTTGAGAATCCCTTAAACCTAGGAAGCTCCATTGCATGACCTCACTCATGTCGAGAATAACCGAAAAATATCAAAAAAACCTGATGGAAGTTGAAAAGTGCTAGAGAAATCCACAAAAATCCTTGAGAATCCCTTAAACCTAGGAAGCTCCATTGCATGACCTCACTTATGTCGAGAATAACCGAAAAATATCAAAAAACCTGATGGAAGTTGAAAAATGCCAGAGAAATCCACAAAAATCTTTGAAAATCCCTTAAACCTAGGAAGCTCCATTGCATGACCTCACTCATGTCGAGAATAACCGAAAAATATCAAAAAACCTGATGGAAGTTAAAAAGTGCTAGAGAAATCCACAAAAATCCTTGAGAATCCCTTAAACATAGGAAGCTCCATTGCATGACCTCACTCATGTCGAGAATAACCGAAAAATATCAAAAAACCTGATGGAAGTTGAAAAGTGCTAGAGAAATCCACAAAAATCCTTGAGAATCCCTTAAACCTAGGAAGCTCCATTGAATGACCTCACTCATGTCGAGAATAACCGAAAAATATCAAAAAACCTGATGGAAGTTGTAAAGTGCTAGAGAAATCCACAAGAATCCACAAGACTCCCATAAACCTATTAAGCCCCATTGGATGACCTCACTCATATCGAGAATAACCGAAAAATATCAAAAACTCTAATGGAAGTTGAATACCTCACTCACCCAACTGTGACACTCACACACATTATTTTATATGGGATTTGTATGGGAGCTTCCAGGAGCCCTAGCGCCCAAACGAAGCCGGTGACCCCACTTTTTTAAAATCTTAGATGGCGTGGAATGCCCATCCGAAGGTCCCTGCAAAATTTAAAGAAAATCTGACCGCCAGTTTTCGAGAAATCGCCAAAAAAGTCGTTTTTCATACAAATGGAAATGCCACAACTAAGTAACTAATTAACCCACTAACTAACTAACTAACTAACCCACTAACTAACTAACGTAGGATGTATACATTTTCTTTGGCTTCTATGAAGCAGCACATTTTGTATGGAAAATGACGATTTTCTAAAGGTCATATCTTCGGATCCGCTGGACCAATTTTAATGAGTAAAAGGTCGATTTCAATCAAAATTTTACGCAGAGGGGTACGACGCAAGGGAAAAAAGTCAAAATTTAGCTGTATATATGGTTCCGCAGTCTACGAAAAAAAATTCTGATTTTTTGAATCGTATGGGGACTTGCGTCACGGGCGCAATGCTACCACGCGCCCATGATTTTACAATTTTATTGAGGCTTTTGAGACTGTTGAGCATGCTCAATTGTGAAAAATATTTTTTTTAGCCAATGAGACTGTTGAGTGTAATCATTTTCGAAAAAATATTTTTCACAATCTTACTGAGGCTTATGAGCCTCATTGGCTAAAAAAATATTTTTCTTAGATGAGCATGCTCAACAGTCTCCAAAGCCTCAATAAAATTGTAAAACATATTTTTGTCGAAAATGAGTACACTTAACAGCCTCATTGGCTAAAAAAATATTTTTCACAATTGAGCATGCTCAACAGTCTTAAAAGCCTCAGTAAAAATTTGAAAAATGTTTTTGTCGAAAATGAGTACACTCAACAGTCTCATTGGCAAAAAAAATATTTTTCACATTTGAGCATGCTCAACAGTCTCAAAAGCCTCAATAAAATTGTAAAAATATTTTTGTCGAAAATGAGTACACTCAACAGTCTCATTGACTAAAAAAATATTTTTTACAATTGTCTCAAACGTCTCAATGTTATTGTGAAAAATATTTTTGTCGAAAATGAGTACACTCATCGGCTAAAAAAAATATTTTTCATAATTAAGCATGCTCAACAGCCTAAAAAAGTCTCGAAACGAGCATACTCAGCGATCTCAAATAGTCTAAGTGAGTGTGCTCAATGACCTCAGTCAGTCTAAATCTAAAAAAAATGTAAAATGAGTGTACTCACTGGTCTCATTAATGATGAATTTTATAAAAAAAAGCGAAATTGAGTATTTCTGAGTTTTTTTCAAAAATTGAGACTGATTTGAGGCTGTGAGTACACTCAATTTTAGTACTCACTGAGACTGCCGTTTTCACTCGGGCAGTTGAAAAATTCAAAAATATTTAAGGAAAGGCTTGTGGAAAATTCATTTCTGTCAGTTTCTCTTTCCTTTTTCGCCTCCACCCAAGCCTCCAGAATACAAAACAAATTTAACACTTTTGTCGATAAACATAAAGCAACGAAGAACGAACATCTCTTTTTAAAGGTATTGGATTAGAATAAATAAAACATTGAATATGAGTCTACCTTTATGTATCAATTTTTATCGATAACAAAAGATTATTTTTCAAAAATTTCGACATTGTTTTATGAATATCCATTCAATTTATCATGTTTTTAGACGGATATACGTTTCCTGTTTATATTTCAATTCCTTCAATTTTTATCATGTTTATTTATATGAAGTAAAATAACGATGCGTACTTTGCTATTAAAAACCATATTCAAATATAT
This sequence comes from Pseudolycoriella hygida, assembly GCA_029228625.1. NCBI lineage: Eukaryota > Metazoa > Arthropoda > Insecta > Diptera > Sciaridae > Pseudolycoriella > Pseudolycoriella hygida. The sequence goes on along the minus strand of WJQU01002515.1, from coordinate 3,993 downwards.
TCATAAATTTAATGTCCGAAATCCTACAAAATGAACGGTAATATTGAATGATTGCATTTTGCATGTCCTTATATCTATCATTGTCATGCGATAAATCTTTCAATATCTCCATGTCGAAAATTTGCAGAAATTTTATTGCTGTGTGGCTGTGTCAGCGTGTTATCAAGACTCTCCGTTGTTCTATTTGGAAGAATGGTATGCTATTAGAGTTTGCTGGCAATATAATGCGCCAGATAACAGATTTAGATAATTCAATTTGAGAGCGTGCCTTCTCACTATATGTTCATGCTTAAATTAAATTTATAAGTGAAATTCCCCATAGAATTCATTTTCAAATGAAGGAAAATAATTATACTTGCTGCTCGGAAACGCTTACAAAAAAAAATAATAACAGAAAATGATAGATGAACGCTTTTTGTGTGCTTATGTATTTTTTTTTTTGTTTTTAGTTTTTACAAATTTGTTTAGCCATTAATAATCGTGGAAGTGGTGAAAGATATGTTTTAAATGCGCATCTAATAAATAATGAAAAAACTTTTCAACACCAACAAAAAGCAATTATAAAACATTGTTCTGCTACAACGGAGTTTCTTCCATTCCCTGTTTTCGTATTCATCAACGAAAAGTACGCTTCCATTTAAAATAATAAATTATCAAAATTGTCATGACAAAAATGCAACAGCCAAGCGCGTATACAACTGTAAGCGGAAGAAACACAATTTAATTAACAAAAATATGAAATCTAAAACTTTTAATGGTACCATCCTCTGAGTTGACTATGCGATATTTGCAGTCTTTCGAATAGGAGAAAACATTCGCATCCAACAACTTTCAAGCGAAAATAACGAAGCTGACGGCCGACACCCGTACTAAAAGTACGACAAGAACCAATTTACTTTTTCATTGTAAAAAAATAAAATAGCATTAGAAAAAAAAGAACCAAAATGTACCGTATGAAGTCGTAAAAAAGAACCTATATTTCAGCAAAACTATCCCCTGAATTGATTACGACACAAATTAAAACTAAATTTTTAGAGGTACATTCGCTGGCACCTCATACCCCTCTCAGAAAACTCCTAATGTTTGATCCAACTATATCTGGGACACCCATGGAAAATTTTCCCTCATAGTTGGGGTAATCATGACATGTGTATTGTTTGCCATTACAGCAAGTCATAAGGAAGTTTTCCATAGTTTGCTTCGATTTAGTTGAGGTGATTGTTCTATGTGTATATCTGTAGAATCTTGCAGATTTCTATTTTGATAAGTGTGGCGTTTACACCTCGAGTCGAATCTCAGTACGTAATTTAACTTATTCGTGAATACCTCAGAAGATAGTAAAAATATGTAACAGACAAAATATCTTCAGTAATATGTTCAAAGCACATAGCCGCAGCTTTCGCAAAAGAGGGTTAAGGGGGGGTCGTCTAGACGGAGCACTTCCCAGGGTTTCGGACAGAGCCTCATAGAAAAGCAAAAACAAACAATATTTCTTTTATATGTTTTTGGACATTATAAAACAACACATAACATGTTTGGGCCCGAAATTCTGATTGTTACAATCACTCTAGACGCGTACTTCGTACGGGTCTAAAAATTATAAAATAATTTTGCAAGTGTCGTATTCCGCGTACAATCATGATGTCAACTCAAAGAAACGAGTTTTATAATTAATATTGTATTTAATGGTTGTTACTTTGTATAAGACTTAAATGAAATAGGAACCAACCCGTAACTTCTTTACAGAAAAAATAAACTAAAAGACAACAACAACAAAAAATTAAGTCATAGACCGTAATATATTGTTTCCACGACCACTACTTGGGGATATACATCTCATCTTCCCATGAATCTCTTTCAACAATAAAGAACTTAGACAAAAAGAAACAAGAAACTTACTCAATTTTGAACAATTTCCTAACTAACTTTCCTTTAAGCACACTACAAATACAGTGTCTTTTCAACACAATTCATCTTCCACACAGCACTCGCATATAGAAACCTTTTTCGCACACCATCTCAATGTTGCCAAAGCTGGGATAATGCGAATATTTCCGAAAAGTTTTTCTATTGTCGCAATATATATGAGAAAACGGGAAAATTGCTAAACAATTGCGTAGTTTTTGTCGGTGAAAAATGGTGCGCTCAAAATCAATGAATGAAGTTTCCTATCTTTAATGACAAGAAATTAGTTTCTTTTTCTCAATGTGTCTGGGTAATGTTTCCGCCTGTTCTTTTTGTTCGTCTTGTTAACAATCTTATATTCCGAGCAAACAGTATGCTTGTCCAGGGTTGCATCTGCGTCAGAAATTTAACAATAACTGGCCCCCGATAACAGCGGCCTCTGTTGTCGTAATGGTCTTCAATATGATCTCGAATTACAATGAGACAGCGAAATATTTTAGCTTCAGCGTCTGCTGAAAAGAAATTAGCAGGTAAATCCAGCCCTGGTCGAGGATATATTTTTGCAATGTTTTGATGGAGATTGGCGAATAGGAAGATGGAATTTTCCTGTTCTTTTATGTTTGTGAAATCATCGGAAATCGAATTATTTTTAACTATTAGGTTTTTAACGATGCCAGGATCAGATATAAATTCTTGTAAATTTCTCTCGTCTTTTTTTCTTTCAATATAGATTTCTATTAGACGTATCAATTTGTGGACGCAATGTTCAAAACGAGAGTAAATGGTGCACCTTTGTGGAGAACGAAAGTTATAAATAAATCAAGCAGTAAAATGTTTTCACGAAACAAGTTTTAGTAATTAAGCACATAGCGTGTCAACAAAATTTAGGAAGCAAACAAACAAATCACGTTTGAAACTTAATGTTAATTCCACTCAGAAAAAGTGTTTCGCTGTTAATTATTTTCGCTTTAACGGGTACATTACCTGTTAACTGCAGTTTCGATACCTCTAAAATTTATTCTTTGACGGTTGGGTGACATATGATGAAAAGAATCTAAACTACACTTCTAAGTTCTAACAATATCTTTGTTGGGTTAACAGCTGTTTATCTTCGTTCAGCATAGAAAGGTAGGAGATGGTTACGAACATAAGGATACAATTATCTATCGTGAAACCAAGGCGGTAATACAATCGCGGAGAGTGACATTGGGACAAATCCTAACGGTACACTTAAAGGTTGATGAACAATTTTTTTTCTAGATTTATCAGATTGAGAGATCAAGTTGGATCTTGGGAGGACGATTAGGTTGGAGGTTGCGAGTGGTATTAGATAGTAGGTTGCCTGAATGGCGCATTTTTATGTTTTCTTTTTCGTGCGTCTTTACAACACCTTTTTATATTTTATGCATTGACATATGTATTCTCGACAAATGGACAAATCAAAAATGTCTTTGAAAGATCGGTTTCCATTGTTAGCTACTTATTTTATTTGTAGAACATAAACAAAGACCCGTACGTATCAGAATAGATGTGACAAACAGAATAGATGTGGCAAACAGAATAGATGTTGCAAAAAGACTCTAGCATCATCATCATCATCATCAAACTTTATAGACCATTAAGTACCTTTCGGTATGAGGTCTATATGACACAACCCTAGGAAGGTGTACCACCCCCCTCCATGCCCTCCTATCGCCCGCCAAGGAGATGGTTTGTTCGATCAGAGAAAGTCCCCTAACTTCTAAATCCGATTTAACAGAGTCTATAAACCTTCTCCTTGGTCTACCTCTTATCCTAACCCCCGGGACCTGTGCACCTAAGATCCTTTTTGGTAGCCTGTTATTACCCATCCTTTGAACGTGCCCGAACCAGCGCAGACGACTAGCCCTTGCCTCCTCTTCCACTGACGAAACCCCCAAGTTTTCCCGAATGCCGTCGTTTCTAATGTGATTATCCCACTGCTCCCTCCGATTAGCTTTCGCTATACTCCTAAGAATCCTCATATCAGAAACCTCCAGGTCATGCACGAGATATCCGCAGTCCACCCAGCTCTCACTACCATACAAAATTGTCGGTCTGAAAATAGAC
>WJQU01002512.1:0-14000 GCA_029228625.1 Pseudolycoriella hygida | reverse complement strand
AAAAAAAATCTGACGACGCAAGGGAAAAAAGTCAAAACTTTCTGATGTTTTTTGATCGTATGGGGACTTGCGTCACGGGCGCAATGCTACATGATCTGCTAAAATTATTTTTATCATCTTTATTTATATTAGGTCCTACCGTTCTATTGACACCAAATGAAATGATTCGAAACGTGGCAGTATGGTCTCCTGTCACTTTTTTGAGGTAGATTCGAATAACTTCGACGGATAATTTTTCTGGAATTTTTAACATTAAAATGGTTTACCAAACATACTAAATGAAGGGCTCTGTACGAACTTATACAGTAAAAAATGTATTTGTTGAAGAAAGCAAAATTTATTCCGAATCAAAAACGCACAAAATACGTCCTACACAGGAAGTGTGACGCAAGTCTTCATTTCTGCTTACAAAAGTTCTAAAATCAGAAAAGGGTGACGCATTAAGTATCTTAATCAAAACGATCTTCTTCCAGTTACAAAAGTTCTGAAGTCAGAGGTGGGTGACGCATTAAGCTTCGATACGCAAAAAAAACGTTGTGTTTTTAAAAAATTGCGTCGTGAAAATATTTAAGAACATAACCAAAGACCCGTACGTATCAAAATAGATGTGGCAAACAGAATACATGTGGCAAAGAGACTCGAACGTATCTAAATATACAAATAAGGAAACAATCCAACGTTTTCTGTTCTTTTTCTGTTATAACTGTAAGAATTTCAAAGATCCATGGAATGTCAAAGGCCCTACCGAAGTACGTGTCAGACCATTCAAATCTAGAAAAGCTTATATCCAAGGACTAAGTCGTTTTTCCCTCAAACCCAGAAACACGTGTTATCTAAAATTTTATTGTGTACAACTTTGTCCTTGGAACCAACTTTCTAACTCTCATAGTTCTGGAGATCTGGGTCATCCTGCCCAATTATGGAAGTGGCCATATACCAGGATTGGGCCATATTTCCCCAAAACCCTGAGACACGTGTTCGCTAAAATTTAATTCTCTACAACTTTGCCTTTGGAACCAACTTTCTAACTTTCACAGTTCTGGAGATCCAGGTCATCCTGTCCAATTATGGAAGTGGCCATATACATGGATTGGGCCATATTTCACCAAAACTCTGAAACACGTCTTCGCTTATTTTGAATTCTCTACAACTTTGCCTTTGAAAGTAAATCTCTGTATTGCGTATTTAAGCAAATACTGAAAAAAAACTATCTCTTATCATTTTGGGCAGAGAAATTTATTTTCGCCCATTCCATGGCTTCCAGTGCCCAGACCCCTGACCCGATTCCAACAAAAAAAAATTCCCCAGTTTTTTGGCATCAAATGTTTTCATTTGACACCAAATTGAGCAATTTCCGTGCTTTACTTGCTGAGATATTTGCGAAAAAGTTTCACCGACCCTCGAAAAACCATGTTTTTGGTCAATTCCTCGACCATATCTCCGGAACCACTTCATTGCTCATCTTCGAACTTGAATCATGGGAGGCATGTACCTTTCAAGGAAAAAAAAAAGTTTAGTCTGATCGGTTGAGCCGTTTGGAAAAAAAAGTGGAGACGGACAGACGGACATTTTTTTTATTGCTGATTCGTCATCTCTAGACGATAATAGATGCATCCCCCCCCCCTTCCCACCTCGATCTACCTCATGTTACAACAAAATTGTTTGTAGTAAACGTATAGGACTTTTGTACTTCTTTCGGGTCCAAAAATCGTAAAAATTTGAGAAAATTCACGAAATTTTAGTTAAGTATTGCAAAATAAAGGAAACGTTCGGCACGATTGAATATTTTGCAAAACTTTCCTAAAATTTCGTGAATTTTCTCAAATTTTCTGAAATTTTTGTTAATTTTCTCAAATCAATTTTCTCAAATTTTTACGATTTTCTGAAAATATTTTTCTTTAGCATTTTAATGTATTATTTACGACGTCCAGTTCACTCAGGTTGTGTAAAGCTATCAAGACCTGATCTCTTTGTCGTTTTCCGTTGTTCAATAAACTCGAAGAAGAAGTTATGTGAAAATACCAACAGCTTAACATTTTACTGATCAATTACATTGACTGTGCTCAAGATTTATCAGGATTAGGCGATGAGGTCAAAAAATTATCTCGGGCACTGCACTAAGAGTTGTCAAAATGTTGCACCTATTATAACAAGCGGTTTCTTACCAAAGATTTGAATGGACGCAACTCCACCGAAGATGACGAATGTTTTCAGTATCAAGAACTTAATAAAATCATTTGTGTTATGTGATGCTTCAGAAGCAACGGCTTCGATGTTCCGAAAGAAGGAAAAGCGATTGTTGTATAAAACGTGTAATCTAGGGGTGTCCAAAATACAAAAGTGTCGAAAAGTTTGGGGCATCAATCGAAAAACAAAAGGTTTTTGATCCCTGATCAAGGTTGTATCACAACAAAAACCTCTTGAAAGGTAGAGTGTGACGCAGTCCGTAAGTTCGCTTCCAAAATTAATGATATCGCTTGAGGTGGCGCTATCGCTGATAATACGCAGAAGTGTTTGTTTGAACGGAACCTTGTGTTCAAAGTTTTGATTTCCTGAAAAAATTAGAGCGCTTTTTTTTAAAACAAAATTACATTTTTCTCTGAAAAAAAATTTTCTTCAAAAAAAATTTTTTCTTAAAAAAAAATTTTCTCCGAAAAATTTTTTTTTCCAAAAAAAATTGTTCTCCAACACCTTAGGCCACCATCGGAACATTTCGTATCACCTTCGGAATACTTTGTGTCACCTTCGCCTGCCTTCGGAACACTTCGTGTCGACTTCAGCTACCTTCGGAACACTTCGTGTTCATCACACATCATCCCGCACACTTCCCACATAACTCCACACACCTCCCACACCATTTCACACACTTCCCACATCATTCCACACACTTCCCACATCATTCCACACACTTCCCACATCATTCCACACACTTCCCACATCATCCCACATACTTCCCACATCATCCCACACACTTCCCGCATAATCAGACACACTTCCTACTTCATTCTACACATTTTCCGCTTCATTCCACACACTTCCCACTTCATTCCACTCACTTCCCACATCAATCCACACACTTCCCACATCTTTCCACACACTTCCCACTTCATTCCATACACTTCCCACATCATCCCACACACTTCATACATCATCCTACTCACTTTCCACATCATTACGCATCATTTTCGGTCACTTCAAAAAAAAAATTTCTCATAGTCGCGCTACGGCAGCGTAGCTCATTTCGGACCACTTTGACCGACTCCTGGCAACGAACCTCCAACCGATTTCCACAAGACCGGTTCCGTTAGCTTTGTGAGATGGATACCTTTCATGGATACCCCATTCACCGCGATCTGACCACTACCGGCCGACATATAGCCGAAGAAGTGCTCCCGTTGGTGGATTTTCATATATGGTGGTTGTATGGAAACTTTGAAAGCCAATAACTCAGTTCCAAAATTTTTTTGGGGATAGCCACCGGCTGAATTTTTCATTTGGGACTGAAACTGAACTTCCCTAAAAATTTTAAGGAAATCGCTCGAGCGTTTCTCGAGAAAAAAAAGTAGATAGAGCGTCGACAGCCAATACAGGGAAAAAATTTGATTATTTTCAAACATATTTTTACCATTTTTATATGGAAATTGGTCGTCTTTGATTGGTGATATCTCGGCTCGTTTTCAACCGATTTTGATGAGTCTGGGCACGTTGGAAAGCTGCTGCGGCGTAGTTTTTTTAAAAATAATTTGGAGGGTGGGGGTCGAGGGGAAAAAACTCAAAAGTTCGCCTATACATCGTGTCTTGTGCTAAAGGTTTTTGTATGGAGTTTTTTGGGTTTGTGGACGTTTTTTTGGGGTTTTGGGACTGCGTCACGCTCTCCGCTACCACTCCGAGCATGATATGGGCGTAACTTGATCCGAGACGATTTACGGGTAGCTCAAAAGTGTTAAAGTAAAAAATTGAACGACCTATAAAGGCACATATTCACTCAAGTAATGAGAGAATCCATCGGTTGTTGTGGTGCAGTCGAAGAAAGTAGACCAGAGAGTGTTTTCAGATCTTTGTAAAAAATTTACTGTCGTCGACGACACCATATCGGATGCATCGCCTTTGTCATCAGACTTCCACAAATATGGCGAAAGGACCTTCAACTTAAATAGTACTAAAATTCAATAAAACTCCATTAATTTGATTTCACCGATGTACTTTTTATTTAAATTTAATTAAGTAAAAAGGTTTAATTGTTTGTATGCATTTCGGGTGATCTATCGCCCTTCATCAGCAACACAAGACTAAAAACAATTAAAGTGATAATAAAATAAAAACATCTGTTTCTGTACTTATCGGTCAATCAGATTTTGATACTTTCATCCCTTTTTTTCTTGTAGGAAAGGATTACCACTTAAGTGCAATGTGGCACCTGTAAAACCTACTTTCATACATATGACAAATTTATACACAATTGAACAGATACGATTTTATGTTTCCGAGGTCTGTATTCATTAAGGGTATGTTCGGGTTTATTTTATAGTGTTTGTGAATGTAATAACTTTCATAAGCGTCTAATAATTGTGGTTTGGTTACTATCTTCCTTATTTTCATGTTTGCTGTGGAGAAATTAAGATGTAAATTATTTAGAGCATGAAGGGCTACTGCTGAATCCTCTGGATGATTTAACCTAATTGCTTGAAGGTGTTCTCTGTACCTGATTTTTACTTGTCTGCGGGATTGACCAAAATATTTGAAGCCGCATGCACAAGTTACTTCGTAGATACCTGACTTTTCTTCTTTAATCGTTTTATCTTTGGTGCTCCCTAAAATTGTACAAAGTTTATTTGGTGTAGAGTATACTAGTTCCATATCCTTTTTGTGAAATGTTGTCTTTAGTTTATTCGTCACTTTAGGAGCGTAGGTCACACGAACTCTATTGAATTTTCTTTCTATATTTCTCTGTGAAAACAGGATTGTTGATTTATTTTTCTTAAATTTATCTGCATGTTTTTTAATAATTCTATCCACTATTGATTTATTGTAACCATTTATTACTGCCGCATCTACCATGTAATCGTATTCAGCTTTGCAATTACTTATCGATAGAGGTAAGTTTGTGATACGATGTGCTAATGAGTGAAATGCTGCCATTTTGTGTTGGTTGGGGCAGTGAGATGTTGACGGAATAAGTCTTTTTGTACTCGTAGGTTTGTGGAAAATGGCTATTTCCACTCTATTGTTTTTCCTGATTAACTGTAAATCTAAGAATTCTAGTTTTCCATCTACTTCAGGTACTACCGTAAACTTCATCGTGGGATACTCTTTTTGATTATTCAACATTTTAAGTGTATGTTCCAATTCTGATTTTTTAACGACCGCGAAAACATCATCAATAAATCTATGCCACCACCGTGGCAGCAGGTTTCGGTTTTTCAGGGAGATTTCTAATTTGCTCATTACTAGGTTCGCTATCAGGGGTGATAATGGGTTTCCCATACTCGTTCCTTGTAATAACTTATAAAACGTTTCCCTAAACTGAAAATAGCTGTCGTCCAAGCAGATTTTAGCAATTGCAATGTAGACTGCTTTTTTCTCTTCATTTACACCATTTTTTGTAAGCCATTCTTCCATTGCTACGATACCTTCTTCTGTTGGAATGCTAGGAAATAGGGATTCGACATCAAAAGAAACCATCACTTCATCGTCTTCGAGTAATAAGTCCTTGACCTTTGCAGCGAATTCCATCAAATTTTTTATACTACAGCTTTCAGGCTCTTCTAAGTGTTTCATTTCTCTAATCAACCATTTAGCTAATTTATAATTTGGGGAACTTATGTTGGATACTACTGGTCTCATCTTCAAGGGGCCGATTTTATGGATTTTTGGTAAGCCGTATAACTTGGGGATCATGGGATTTGGTTCCGATAACAACCATTTGAGCCTTTCATTAACTATTCCGTTTTCGTTCCGAAAATTATTTGTTAAGTTTTTTATTATATTTTTGACCGATTTTATCATTTTATTCAAAGGATTTCTTTTTACCTTGCAATAATTACCTGGCTCTATATGTTGTAACATTCTTTTGTCGTAATCTTTTTTATCCATAATAATGATACTGTTACCTTTATCCGCTTTAATATAAAACACTTCTTTCTTCTGTAAGCTTTTAATTATTTTTTGCGCGCAATTTTCTGAATGTCTTTGTGACTTTGTGTGTTTCTCATTCAGTTTAGAGTTCTTTAATGCGTGTTTAACGTCCAACCTAATATTATATTTCACACTTTTTGATTTGAATTTCAAAGCTGTTTCTATGTCCACTACGACATCTATAAGCGGATCCTTCAATGGTTTAATGGCGAATTTCAATCCATAATTCAAAAGTTCTAGTTCTTCTTCACTAAAAGTTTCCGAGGATAAATTGTGAATAAAATTCTCGACTTGTAATGGTATTTCTGGTTTTGTATCATTTTTTTCTTCCATCAGAGATAAAAATTTTTTTGTGTAACTTTTTCTTCTTTTCTCTAATTGACGAACTTATGTTTTCATATAATTTTGTACCGAATATTATCCACTGATTGAATTCGTACGGGCACAAAATGTCTTCCGTTATTTTCTTGTGTAACGAACACAAATCTAATTCTACATTTGAAAGTTTTCTGAATTGATCACAGATTGTTATGTTCAACCACTTTCGTTCAACTTAACACAACCAGCTGCAGTCACTCCGCTACCCCGCACATTTTTAAGTCCGGTGGAAAAATACAAAGTTTCAAGGTTTTTATGAAAGATACGCATTATTTCAAAAAACTAACTAAACAAAGTTGATGAAAATTGATTCACTGGTTCAGTCCCATGAAGTGGGCCAAACTCTTTTTCATGTATTTCGTCGAAGGCTCAACAATTTTCAAGAAAAAAGTATGAAAGAGGTAGATTTTCTCTACTCCCTAAGATTGGTTCCATCACTTTTGAGATGTCAGATGCATCAGAAGGGAAGGAACAAATCTCAGGGGGGCGGAGAAAATCCCTCCCTAGATACGGCGCTGCGTCGGTGATTTGATAGCTCTTTGGTGAGTTACTGGCATTACCTTTTTTTTTTTTAAAGCTGGCCTCGGCCCATTGCTTTAATTTTCGCTTTATTTATAGGAAAAAGTTGCTATATTCCTAAAACTCAAGAGGACGAGTCTGTCCATTAAAGTACTAGTAGTTTTTTGTCCTTTAGAAATTTTGTTCTGTCAAAGTGTAAAATTTAGCGATGTCTTTATAGTGCGAAATTCGTTGTTGTTGATCCAATCGTTTGCTGAAGATCTCTGTAAAATTATTTAGTGACTTTATTGTTGCAAATTTATTTCTTTGGCTTTGGTACTTATTGCATTCATATACAATATGATTCATTGTGTTATCTGTTTGACAGATATCACATAACGGAGATTGTGCTTTTCCAAATAAATACAATTTCCTTCCACAAAGGCCATGGCCGGTCATCATTCTATTTACAATTCTTATTGTACGACCCGAAAGTGGAAGCTTATAAAACCAAGGCTTGAGTTTAACAGTTGGATGAATTTCGTAATAGTTACTTTTCTTATCACTCATTTCTTGTTCATATAAAATTTGCCATTCCCGCAAAAAGTTCTTTTCCAATACGCAAAGCGCATCCGTGTATGTTAGGGGGATAGTTTCCTCTATAATTTCTTTTGTACCCAAATCCGCCAGGTCATCCGCCATCTCATTCCCAGGGATACCGCAATGCGCTGGTATCCATTGAATCGTTATTTCATTTCCAGGCATAGCACCAATTTTTTCCCAGATATCATATATCAGATAATTTTTACCGTCAGTTTGGCTCAAAATTTTACAACTGTTCATGGAGTCTGTGTATACCACAGCTTTAACCCCGCAACAGTCTCTGACCAGGTTTAAACCTCTCAAAATTGCTACAAGTTCCAAATTAGTAATTTGGATCCTGTTGTCTATACCTGCGGAAATGTAATGCCTTTCCATGTCAGTTATTCCTATGCCACTTTTCCCCACCTGCTTGGATCCATCGCTGTAAATAGCCTTATAATCCACATAAAAACGCTCATGGTTTTTCAAAAAGACATTTTTCCATTGCTTTTCATTAAGATTCGATTTAACGAGATAATCCAATCCCATTATTTCCAATCGTCTTTTTATGATCAAATTCTTTGGCCTCTTTGTTTTTACGACTTTACCCAAAGGGGTAATCAAGTGGGCATATCTTTGCGCTTGTGTCAAGATATAGGGATCGGACTTGGGGTCATTTATAGGGTACTGCAGTGTGTCCAAAAATGGGACAATCGGGAGGTCCAAAAGCCTTGCCCGTATGACCTCTTTCTGAGTCAACCATTTCCTTCTTATTTCCAAGGGAAACTCACCCGCCGAAACATACAACGATGCCGTAGGGGTAGTCTTCAACGCCCTTAAACAAATTCTCAAAGCTTTGTTATAGAAAATAGTTAATTTATTGAGGCTCTTATCGCACGCCTTGCCATAGATTGATGAGCCGTAGTCTATTATGCTCCTAACAGTGGATCGAAGGATATGGAGTAAGGTCTGAGGATGGCCTCCCCATTTGTTTCCCGCAACCATTTTTATGACATTTAGACGCACTTCTAATCTGACCATCAATTTATCAATGTGTGTCTTAAAATTTAATTCGCTGTCTAGCCACATTCCCAAATATCGTATCTCTTTAACCCATTCTACGAAATCTCCCTTAATCATCAGGAAGGGCCCAAAGTTTGTTTTGCGTGGGAAAAACCATAACGCTTTCGTTTTAGCACTACATATATTCATATCGATTTCGTCTATGAGGTTCAAGAATTTATTAACTGAACTCTGCAAAGCGCTTCTAGTTTCAATTATATCCGTCCCCCAAGCCAAAATAGTGATATCATCCGCAAACTGGAACATTTTTGTGTTCTCCATTTCGCAATCAAACAGTCCAATCGTATACAAGACAAACACAATCGGGCTTAATACATTACCCTGTGGTACCCCCCTATTTGTATTCCCTTGTATTAGCCCTTCATTAGTTTCTATTGTCAAGTTCCTTGATTTAAAGCAGTTTATTATCCATTTAGTAATTTGAGAGGGTATCTTCATGTTCTTCAAAATCAATCCCAGTTTGCCCAAGTTTACCTTATTAAAGGCATCCTCCAGGTCAATAAAGACTGCCATGGTCTCCAAATTTTTTTCCCTGCCCTCATGGATCACCATAAGAAGGTGATTAATACAGTCTATGGCTGACCTTTTTTTAACAAAACCATAACTGGCTTGAGGCAAAATCCCATGACCCTCCAACCATGTAACCAGCCTTTCTTTGATCAAGGAGTTTATTAATTTTAGGTAAACTGACAAAAGGGAGATCGGCCGATGGCTTGTCAGCTTGGCATAATCTCTACCCGACTTAGGTATCATTACCAACAGAATTTCCCTGAGTGAATCAGGCAGATTCTGTTCATCAAATAATTTATTTATAACTTCTATAAGCTTTTCTTTCAACTCACGAGGAAAGGCCTTGATGTATTCGTAAGTAAATTTGTCCATGCCCGGGGCAGTGGATTTTTTCGAATTCAATATTCCCTGTAGTTCTTCATAGGTGAACTCGATAGCGTAGTGGTTAACACGTCTGCTTGCTACTATGAGATCGAGTTGCCAGTGCGTTGGTTCGAAACTCAGCCGCAGACAGATTTGTTCCGATTGTTAGATTTGTAAACAAAACAAAGCTAATTGAATCGGTTCAAGTCATGTGAAGTTGAGTGTAGCGCCATCGTACGGCTTACCGGGAGGTGCCGGTATTCTACTCCTACTAGTTTCGTTCCTAGTACATCTCATGGATGGCACTGGGTTTGTCGCACAGCTTACCACTGGCACAGTAAAAACTTTCCGGTAATGAAAGGATCTCAAATAGTAGAACCACAAAAAGTAGCGAAACTAGTAAATAATGATCTAGCCCCTAACCCTTCATGGGTTGTTAAGGCAGATTATTATATTATTATTATTATTATCTTCATAGGTGAAAGGCCCGTCCAGATCCCCCACCGACTCGCCCATACAACCCAGATTTCCCTCAATTTTCTTGCTGAGATCAAGCTTATCCCCATCATTTTTACCACAGATCGCCTCCATATATCTTTCAGCCATGCCCGGATCATTATACATGAAATTTGGCTGATTTAGTTTTGAGCTGTTAGCCAACGCCCTTACTTTCTGAAAAATACTTTTTATCGGCGTATCCGGGGATAACGCCTCAGCCCATTCCCTCCACGATCTCCTCTTGGCTTCCCTGAGCCCATATTTAAATTTAGCTTTGGCCCTCTTGAATTTAATCAGATTTTGTAAATTTCTCTTTCTAAAAAATTCTACAAGCGCCTTTTTGCTCAACCCATGCAAATGTGCTATTTCTCCCTTCCAGTAAGGCTTAGGATGAAATTTTGCGGTCACATTTATCGCTTTTTTCTTCACAGTAGAATCCTTTCTCGTTTTTTCGAGTTGTTCTAGGAATTGCTCCATATTTACAATAGCCTCTGGATCTATAGACTTGAGGTTACTACAAAATAAGTCCAAATCCAACTTGTCTTTATTTTTGATCTGGTCAGGGAGCATGCCATTATCAATGCCCATGCTAATAATCAGGTGGTCCGAACCCAACGTTTCCCTTTGCACTTGCCATTCCAACTTATATGCCAAACCACTCGAGCACCAGGTCAGGTCCAAGGGGTTTGCCCTTTCCCCCTCCCCCGGTACTCTAGTCGGTTGTCCATCATTCAGAAGGATATAATCTTCGAGGGCCTCGTATAAAGCATTTCCCCTATTATTTGTATAGTGTGATCCCCAAGCCGGGTGAGCCGCGTTAAAGTCACCTCCAATCAATATATTTACGAACTTCTTAACGATATCAGGGATTTTTTTGATTTTTTTCAAAACTTCACTTTCGTTTAGATCTTTGTGAATTGGTGGAATATACACTGAGAAGATCGTTACGTTTTCTGGCAGGTTCTTTGTTTTGATTCCCAACATTTGTACAGGTAATAATTCAGGAATATCAAGGATGTCATAGAGGATATCAGTCCTGATAAGCAGTCCTGCTCCTCCACAGCCTTCCTTCTCTTCGCATTTATTAATAACATTAAAACTTTTCAAGTGAAAAGGTTTACCCATTTTATTCAGATTTCTCGCCCTCAACTTTGTTTCCGATGGCATATAAAAGTGTATGTTATTTTCCCCCAAAAAATTGAACAATTCATCTTTATTACATTCCAGTCCCCTAATATTGTGTTGGGCAAGATTCAATCTACTAAAATATTTGATCACGGATCCGCGCGTATCGTTATTTGCAATTAATCGGTTTGGAAGATTAGTCCTGTTAGAGGTCCGGTCGTCATATTGTTGGCAACCCCTATCCCCCATATTTGTACTACTCATTACCAAATACAAGGTCCGAGGATGTCGCCCCCTCAGCACTGAGCTCATTTAAATCTTCATAAGAGGTTATCTGCCTTTTGTCGATATTTATCATTTGCGATATTGCTTCAAGCAATTTAGTCAAGTCTAGTAAGAAGGTACTATCAGTCTCCATATTAAATTCCTTGTTATTAATCGCTGAAATCAACCGCACCGTGGTTTCAGCTATCATTTGTCTGTTACTTAAAACTAAATCAGGTACATTTTTATCACAGCTTCCCGTTTCTTTTTCAGCCTTATTATTTGTCATGTTTCTTTGAGAATGGAGATAAGTTTGATATTGCATATGCAATTGATTTTCGCTTTTTTTCTCGTATTTACCCGCGTTTCTTTCTTCGTCTTTGACAAATTTCCTGTTCTTACTGTTAGCCTATTTGATTGAGGGAAATTCATTTATATGCTTCATTATACTATATTGGCTGCTGACCTTGGGGAATTCTTCGTTTGCCTCATAGAAGGTAATGTTTTTATATGCCATTGCTTCTTTAATTAGTAAGTTTCTCATGTACTCAGGACATGAGTCACTACTAGTGACATGGTTCGGGCTCTGACAATTTTTGCAGCAGGTTTCATTTGTACATTCCCCCAAATTCCCCTCTGCATGCACTCTCCCGCATTTATCACACGATTTACCCTCTTGCCTACAAAACTTATTCATATGCCCAAACCGCAAACAGTTCGTGCATTTGATAACCCTGGGTATGAACTGCTTTACCTTGCGAAGCGCGTAACAAAAACGAATAGTATCAGGAAGGAACTGGCCTCTAAAGGATATTTTCACTGTCCTCGTGGGTATTATCACCTTTTCCCCCTCCCGTACTTCTGTGCGCGTAAATCTATATATCTCATGCACCGGTAGAGCGGCCTCAATATTTTCTTTAAGGAATTCCTCCGTATATTCGACCGGGACGTCAAAGACTACCCCTGTTCTAATCACATTATTGTATGGAATGTTGAACTCATAATCATTGAGCTCCCCTTTTTCCATCTCTAAGAAATTGTTAGCTTGTATCGCTGTTTGAAAACCAATCTGCACCTTTCCCCTACCCGTGCGAACAATTTTATTTATTCCTTGGGTCCCCTTTTTCCTCAAGGAAGTCCCAAGCTTAAAATCATCCAGATTTTTACCCTTCTCTTTCAGCCAGGCTTCAACATAAAAGGGACCTTGATCTTCTTTTTGGTAAGTAAAACAGTTTATTTTTTTTTTGTAATTTTATTAGCTTCCACTTCCGGGTCATTTGTAGCACCATTTTCATTGACCATAAAATGGCCGACTTTCAACTCAGGCGCCATTTTTTTTCTCTGCGGAGATTTCCCTTTCTCCTCTTCAAATACATTTTCAGAATCCGAACTTTCCATTAACGGAACAAAACTATCTCCACCCTGATTGTTACCGTTTTTGTACTTCTTTTTATTTTTATTATTATGTACCGAATACGGCTTGATATCATCTCTGCGATTTGTAATAGTCGTGGATTGCACAGCCAATCCACGCTTCGCTTTGTTATTCATTCAATTGTCTCTTGCTCATAATCACCAAAACCAAAGTAAAAAATAAATTTGCAACTCACCTTTGAGCACAATGTTCCTTAAACAGCCCCTTGAGTCAAAAACTAACCGTGAAAACACTGCACTATTTCAATGAATTTTATATTTAATTTTTACGATCGAGAACAAAAGTCCGGTAGATGTTTAGCAGTCACCGTACACGTCCGTCCCCTTTGAGCGTAGTCAAAAAAAAAAAAAAAGAATGTGGCATTACCTTTTCAATAAACCATTGACATGGTTACAGAAAAGTAGCGATAATGAAGAATTAAACGAAGCAATATCTATGCCGTCATAACTTTTGGTTATATTTGTTTATTTTTGACGTTATTTTTGGGATGTTGTGACGTCATTTTTGTGATGTTTTTGTGACGTTGTATTTGTAACGTAATCTTTGTGACGTCATTTTGGTGACGATATTTTTGTGACGTCATGTTTACGCCATAATTGTGACGTCGCATTTGCAACGTCACTTTTGTGACGTTATTTTTGTGATAATTGGGACGGTGCACGGACGGACGGAAAGGAAGGGTGAAACCATAAAGTAGCTATCGCTACCTAATAACCTGGTTATTACTCCAATTTGGAACTATTTTTTGCTTGTATTGTAAAAGTATTTGATATTTATATTTCCACGAATTAACTTTCGACCATCCGAACGTGTGGGGAAGTGATTTTTTTAGTCACATTCACGTCATTAGTTTCAGGTCAGGTCCATATTTATGAAACCATGTGTAACATCAGTTAAGATTCAGGTAATTCAAGATATTTTCAAGCTAATGTGACCTGATTCCTGACTTACTTTAGCGTCGTCGTAGCGTTAAATAAAAATAAAAACGTTTTTCTTATATGCTATAGATTAATGTAGGCCTATTTGAAGTGAATTTATTTCCCGAACTTTCTTAAAAAACCAATTCATACAAAAAATAGCACATACTTCTTCAATAACTCGTTAACACAATTTACCTCGTCTTGAACTT
>WJQU01002509.1:0-25000 GCA_029228625.1 Pseudolycoriella hygida | reverse complement strand
TCTCGCGATTCGCACATTTTCGTGAGCCGTAAGTCGTGCTTTACACAATGTATAATGTCTAGTTACACAAGAAAATCCCGAAGAGATCAACATACAAAATATCAGGATACTTAAACTTGAAAATTTATGTTTTAGGAAAAATTCAATAACTCAACGAACACTACTCTGCGGGCAACAGCGGTCGAGGGAGCTTAGCATGAACTAAAGAAATTCATCCAAAAATGTATTCTTCCTTGGAAGAAATGGAATTGTACTAGATTTCTTGCAGTTCATTGCTGGACTCCCGACTCCCTGCAGATTGAGTGGTGGTAATAGTATAGTATAATACAAGTGGTATAATCAAGTAATTATAGTCGAGGATGGTAAAAGTTTGAGGGGCGTCAGCCCCGAGAATTTTCACCCATCGAGACTATAATTAGGCGATTGTTCCCCTTGCCAAAAAAATAACAACAAAATTAACGTAAATCAAAAATTTCGTATAAAAACACTCATCGAATTTGTTGCAAAAAATGTCGTCTAGACTGATGTTTCGATTTAGTATGCGTTTTTCATAACAACACACGTTTTATTCTCATTTTTTAAAGAACCTGGTTATAACAGCGCCATTACAACCCTACTTTTAGCAAGAAAGTCGACTATAATATGCCGATTATAGCCCCAGTGTTAGTGCAATAATTGGTTTATTATAGGCTCGAATGTGATAAATTGTATTTGTTCAAATGAATTTTATAATTGGATGATATCGCTATCGACTTTCTGACTGAATTACCCGGATGCTGCAGATAATACGTTAATTTATCAGTGGTATTAATTTCTTAGATTGACTTCAACAGCAACGCAATTTTTTATGGAAATATTTTTTGGCATTTCCTGTTAAGTTACATAAACGACATGACTCGAACATACGCTATTTTCCGGACTAATGATGCTAATCTTGACAAGTTAGGAAATATGGAAATAATGATGTTGAGGTTGAGAATCAGCGGCACAGAATTTCGTCATCTACCACTTTCTTGTTAATTTCAGGGAAAAAAAAGTTTATGGAAATCTGTTGAATTTTACTCAAGTTATCGCATTGATAGATAGGACGCACGGACGGACATTTTTTTTTATTGCTGATGCGTCATCTAGGGACCATGATCGATACTCCTCCCCTACTTCCGGGTCGAAGTTGGCGTGGTTACAAACGTCATGGTAAACAAATAGGACCCCTTTGTTCTTCGAACGGGCCTAAAAAATGTCAGTCCGTGTATATATGCATGTAATGACGCGTTTTCGGTTGGGACACCGAGTAAAACAGCAAACTCATTCGTGTATTTTTAAGCAAATCGCTTTGAAAACTGTTTTTTGACTCTTGTAGCTGTATACCTCGCCTTCGGCTCGGGATACAAACTCTACACTCGTCAAAAAACATCCTCTTGAGTTTGGCTCATTTCACAAAATTAATCCCTCATGTAATGACTTATATCCGCATCCCCCACTGTAATCTACTATTATTGAATTGAGTCTGGGCACTGTAGGCCAAAGGGTCAATGAGCTAGGGTCGTTTAAGTGGTTTTTGGTCTTTTGTACATAGCTTACATAACTCGAGCAAATCTTTTCCGATTATCATAAATTTGTTTTTGTTTGAAAGATCTGGGCATACCCCTCAATTTATGGAAGAAACTTTTTTGAATTTTGAGCTTTTGGTCTCAGCCGGATTTTTTAAAACTTTTCTTTTCCTGAAAGATAATCATAAAATTGATCACGGGATTGAACTTGGGCAAAATAGGTCGAAAAATTTCGAAGTTATGATCGAAAAAGTGGTCAAAAACGTGGTTTTTTGATGGTTGGTGGATCTTTTTGACTTATATCTCTGCGAAATTAGATTGGAAATCGCTTCTGAAACTTTAAAATAAAAGACAAGGACAACAGAAAACCAGAAAAATAGAAAATTAAATTAGTGAAAATCTGTTGAGTGGTTCGGGCTTTAGAGTCCTCAGTGTGGGCCCAACTCGCGCTACGCGACCCTACACGATATTTGGTTGTTTTTTGTGCTCTAGGTCGGGCCTAGCGCAATTTTTTTTTCAAACTTCTTCCATTTTTTTTTTAATTTTGGGCTTTTTTAAGCAGAAAACAAACGATAAATTATGAATTGCTGGGATGAGCAATTTCGTTGTATTTCGATCAATGTTCAGACAACTGTCAACACCGATTTCGGAAAATTAGAAAGTTTTCTAATTCGTTAAGCCAACATTTCGAATCTTTGTTCAACATCTATTCTGTTCGCAACATCTATTCTGTTCGCAACATCTATTCTGTTCGCAACATCTATTCTGATGCGCACGTACGCATATGTTTTTATTATAGGCCAAATCATTATCTTTCAAGTGATGCCAAACTCAATATTTTACAACAAAAGTTCCTTTTTGGCGAATTTTACAGTGAGTATGTGTTGAGGCACAGAAGAGGTGAAAAGTTTGTTAAATTTGAAAAACTAAGTAAACTTTGAACAAAACATAGCCAAACGTCAGTAAGAGTCGCAAAAATAGTAATTTTAATCAAAAAACATAACCAAAGATCCGTACGTATCAGAATAGATGTGAAAAACAGAATAGATGTTTCCTATTTGCCAACAAATCTTGCAAAAAGACTCGAACATATCTTAATTTTTGGGGCATTTTTACTACCCAAAATCCTCAGACACTTGTTCTCTAAAATTTTATTATCTACAACTTTGCCTTTGGAAGCAACTTTCTACCTCTTATAGTTCTAGAGATATGGATCATCCCTCCCAATTCTAGAAGTGGTCATATCCCAGGATTGAGGCATTTTTACCGAAAACCCTGAGACACGTGTTCTCCAAAATTTTATTTTCTACAACTTTGCCTTTGGAAGCAAATTTCTACCTCTTATAGTTCCAGATATATGGATCATCCCTCCCAATTCTAGTAGTGGTCATATCCCTGGATTCGGGTATTTTCACCCAAAACCCTGAGACACGTAATCGCTAAAATTTTATTCTCTACAACGTTGGTTTTAAAAGCCACTTTCTACCTCTTATGGTTCTAGAGATATGAATCATTCCTCCCAATTCATATCCTAGGAATGAGGCATTTTTACCCAAAACCCTGAAACACGTGTACCCTGAAATTTTACTCTCTACTAAATCCTTTCCTTTGACACCAGCATGAGCAATTTCCGTGCTATACTTGCTGAGATATTTGCGAAAAAGCTTCACCGACCCTCGAAGAACCATGTTTTTGGTCACTTTCTCGACCATATCTCCGCAACCACTTGATCGATTTTGCTCATCTTTGAACTTGAATCATAGGAGGCATGTATCTTTCAGGGAAAAGAAGATTAGGGTGATCGGTTGAGCCGTTTGGCAAAAAAAAAGTGGTGACGGACGGACGGACATTTTTTTTATTGTTGATTCGTCATATTTAGACGATAATAAATGCATCCCCCAACAGCCACCTCGATCTACCCAATGTTACATTAAAATTGTTTGTAGTGTATGTACACCTTCTTACTTCGTACGGTTCCAAACATTGAGGTTGGAATCATTTGAAAGATGATGGATGAGCCTATAATAAAAAAATAGTTTCGGAGGCCTGCCCCTAATTGGGTGCCTTATGGGAGGAGAAAACCACTCGAAATGGCGGAAAAGTGACCTTCGATTTTTCCCAGGAGAACCTTCACAGAACCTTCACTCAGAAAATAAAAAAAAAAAATTTTTGATATTTTTGCATCAATACAATGTTTTTATGAAAGAAGAAACGACTTCATGAGAGTACCCTTGCTGGTGGCGCCATCCATTTATTTCGTAGCTGAATTGGATTCGACACACAACTGAGTCATCACATGTATTACCGTCGTAAAATTTTGACAATACATTCAAACAAAACAATTTCAGTTTTGATGTATACATGCATAGCGGCATTTAGCGACAATTTCTTTACGCATTTTGTGCATTTTCAAGCAGATCCGCCGTTACGGAATGAAAATGACTACATATATAAAACTTATAAGCCTCGTTTCCTTCGTACGAGTCTAAAAACCATAAGTGAATTGGGAGAGTTTGGTAGCAATATAAAATAAAGTGTTGCTTCTTACAAATAAGGCAATGGTTTGCTCATCTGCTTTAAACAAAAAGAGAATTCCATTTTCATTATCGAAATTAACAGAACCATTTTCCACAACAAATTGTAACGAATTGAAATTGCTAATGACGCAGCGCGATTCCGAGTAAAGGGATTTTTTATTAATATACACACTAAAAAGTCACTTAGCTAAAAAAGATAACATTGATGATTATGTTTATGTTAACTTTCGTATTCATACATCTCTAATGCATATGTTTCGTTTAAATGCATAAATATGGAATGCTCTCTAACGGTTGTAAACTATAACAATAAACGGAAATGAAAATTAGCTAAATTATCCCCAAAAAAAATATTGAAGAAAAAACCTTTTTAACGATTGTTTCCTTAGTGGCAAATATCTCAGATTTATAAAAACAAACACAGATATGGGCTTATGGCTGAGCACTTGGTACTTAAGAAAATCAAATCAACAGGAGGTCTGAGTGTTCGTAGCTATACTGCTTTGTAATTATCTTTTGCTTTAAGCATTTGTGGCGACATAAGGCCAAGACAAAATTTGATTCAACTGTATTGAACAAAATAGAAAGAATGTGAAGAATTCAAGGTGATGAAATTGCAGGTTTTGAATTCAACGGATGTGATTGTAAATGTGTAATCTATCCCTCTCTTACAGTAGATACAAATGTTGACCAGCCACTATAGTCAGTCTAAAACTTTCTTCGAAGACTTTAAGCATTTTTCAAAGTGAAATAGAATGTGGGTGGTAATTGAGTTGCTGATTAATACTTTGTGTTGGCAAGAGCTGCGGCACCAACGACCTACTTTAAAAAATTGCAACTCTCTCTGAAACGATGAAGGTAAATTTCATTTTGTGACAGCAATGAGACGTTGCACTGTGTGACATTTCTTTCAAAATGGCGACGTGTGTCAAAATCGGGCACTACGCCAAATTTACCAAATAAGGCAAAATCGGCTAAGGATGTTGAATCTATTATGATCTTCAAGCAACGCTACAGTAATTTTTTTTTAATTTGTACCGATTTTGCCTTATTTGATAAATTTGGTGTAGTGCCCGATTTTTACAAACTCCATTTTGAAAGAAATGTCACACTGTGCGTTGGGATGAGATTTACGTATTAGATTTATCAGGTTTGAGACGGCTTAGAGCCATTGTTCCTTTGTTCGTATACCCCGTTCATCACGTAAATCATCAAAACCTAATGTGATCTCTAGGAACTTGTCCAGAATAAGTGGTCCCAGTTTCAGCCCATCTAGCGATCTGATCACCTAGAATCCTATGTCTTAGTAGAGAGAAGTTCGGACATTGACAAATAATGTGATGTCCTGTCTCCTCACCAAGGCCACAGATACAGTCGAGATCAATGACGATTCCCATTTTAGCCAAGTGACTGTTCAGCCCACCCACAGTGTCCGGTGATCGCTCTCACGGGGTTAGGACCGAATGTCAAAAAAAATATCCCCAACCAAAATATCCCCGTGGACAAAATATCCCCAGACAAAATGACCGGACATAATGACCACAGTTTTTCCATTAAAAAAAGGACAAAATATCCCCGAACAAAATATTCCCTCAGACAAAATATCCACACTCAAAAATTAGGAATATTCAATGTGAAGTGCGCCGCAGGCCTGAAATAAACAACCAAAAACAAAAGGGCAGCCCCCAAAAAGGGGGGTCTAGGGGGGAATATCCCCCTTGCGGGGTCTAAGGGGTGGAGCCCCTAGCGGGATTTGGGGTAGCGCCCCATTTACGTAAGGCTTACAAAAGCCCTTTTTTGAGTAGACATTACATCCGGGGATATTTTGTCTAGGGACATTTTGTCCGGGGATATTTTGAATGGGGATAATCGGTCTCAGAGCCCGCTCCCACCACTCGCCTTATTCGATCTTGGTCCATGTGCAACAGTTCCTTCGCCCAACCACGATTGGACTCTGGGAAGAATCTTTTTGTGTGTAAACCTCCACTGTAAGCGTGCCAATGCTTGTTCGTCTCTGACCAAGTCCAGTCCTTCACCACCTTGTCACAGAGTGATTGCGATATAGGAATGAACGGTTTCAGTCCGTGGCTAACCGATTTAGAGCTCAGCTTCGCCAGCTCATTTGTCCTTTCACTTCCATCTATTCAACAGTGTCCATGTACCCACACACACATATTTCTCAGACCTAGTTCGTTTAGGGTCTCCTTGAACTCTTTCATTCATAATCGCTTCGCTATCAGAAAGTACCGTGATCCTCACATTCTCCAATTGCGGTCGTAAAGAGCACCGCAGTCCTTTCATCGCTGCAAATATTTCCGCCTGAGATATGAGTCATCTCTACCATTTTTAGAAGTGGCTTTATCCCGGGATTTGGTCAGTTTTCCCTAAAACCCTGAAACACACGGTCTCTCAAATTTTATTCTGTTACAACTTCGTCCATTCCATGAGTCCCGGTGCCAAGAGCCGATTTCCAAAAAAAATTTCCACAGTTTTGTGAGAAAATGAATGATTCCCGTGATTTTTTTTTCTTTTGAAAATCGGTCAAGATTTACTCGAATACGGACGGACAAATGTTTTTGAGATTTGGCATCTCTGATCAATAATCGACGCTCTCATTACTACGGGATCCAAATGGAACTGGTTACAAACCACCTGGTAAACACATAAGCCCCGTTTGCTTCGTACGCGGCTCTAAACAGTTGTGCTTGTTATGCTACTTGCAAACTTTTTTGGATTTCGCTGTGGATTACTTGCGAACGATTACATAAACTTGCACAACTGTTATTAGTTCTTGGTTAATTATGGATATGGACGGTATTTGTAATTGTCGAACGAATTTTTTAGAACCAATTTAAGTTCAGAAAGTTACGAACGCAGTTCTCCAACTCCTTGTTCGGTCTGAAAATGCCGCGTGTAATTAACCATTCTGAAAAAATGGAACTACAATTCAGTTGGATGTTTTCAACTAAAAGGCCAAAAAATATCCCAAAGGGCCACAGCAGTTTTGTCTTTTTCCTAATGTCCGTCATTCGCACATTCGCAGATACCATTCGAACATTCGCAATTGTGATTTCACCATTTTTCTTCTGTAAAGAAAACCGCATTGAACTTTTACTAGTACGGTAAGTGATCGTAAGTTGACCTATTTTGACAAATTGCAACTTTCGACGCCATTTGTTCCGTCATTTGGGCGCAGAGTACACGAATCTTACTTTTACTTTGAAGATTTGTCTTTTCTCTGCTTAACTAATGCGAACTTAAGTAATTATTGGACCCGTACGAAGTACAAGAGGTCCTATACGTTTACTACAAACAATTTTATTGTAACATGGGGTAGATCGAGGTGGGAGTGGGGGGGATGCATCTATTATCGTCTAGAAATGACGAATCAGCAATAAAAAAAATGTCCGTCCGTCCGTCCATCCGTCTCCACTTTTTTTCCCAAACGGCTCAACCGATCAGCCTAAACTTTTTTTTCCCTCAAAGGCACATGCCTCCCATGATTCAAGTTCGAAGATGAGCAAAATCGATCAAGTGGTTCCGGAGATATGGTCGAGGAAGTGACCAAAAACATGGTTTTTCGAGGGTCGGTGAAACTTTTTCGCAAATATCTCAGCCAGTATAGCACGGAAATTCCTCATTTTAGTGTCAAATGAAAGCATTTGATGTCACGAACCTAGGAAAAGATTTTTATGGGAATCGGGTCAGGGGTCTGGGCACTGGGACCAAAGGAATGGACGAAATTGAGATTCTTGGCCATATATGAAAACAGTTTTTCGACTATATTTCCTTAATTATGCAATATGGAGATTTACAGTCAAAGGCAAAGTTGTAGAGAATTAAATTTAAGCGAACACGTGTTTCAGGGTTTTGGGGAAATATGGTCCAACCCTGGTATATGGCCACTTCCATAATTGGGCAGGATGACCCAGATCTCCAGAACTATGAGAGTTAGAAAGTTGGTTCCAAAGGCGAAGTTATAGAGAATTAAATTTAAGCGAACACGTTTTTCAGGGTTTTGGGGAAATATGATCCAATCCTGGTATATGGCCACTTCCATAATTGGGCAGGATGACCCAGATCTCCAGAACTACGAGACTTAGAAAGTTGCTTCCAAGAACAAAGTTGTAGATAATAAAATTTTAGATAACACGTTTTTCTGGGTTTTAGAGAAAAACGACTTAGTCCTTGGATATAAGCTTTTCTAGATTTGAATGGTCTGAGACGTACTTCGGTAGGGCCTTTGACATTACCTTGGGTAATTTCTATGGATCTTTGAAATTCTTACAGTTATAATAGAACAGAAAACGTTGGATTGTTTGCTTATTTGTATAGGTACGTTCGAGTCACTTTGCCACATCTTTTCTGTTTGTCACATCTATTCTGATACGTACGGGTCTTTGGTTATGTTTTGTATTTTCATTTGATAAAGTTAATGAATTAATAAAAATCGAGAGTTAACCTAGGGGTACCGTGAGTTGACTCAATCGTACTGGCACGCTTGATCGTGAGTTGATCTATCATACAATTGTCATAGAACAACTCACGGTTTGTGTGACTGTGAGTTAACCCATGTTTTTACTTTCATACAAATTTACACGGTCAACTTAACATTAATTTATGGCTAGGTCATCTCACGATCATTTACCTTATACAAATAGAGCAAAATGAGATCATAGCAAGAAATTTTTTTCATTGTTCGAAATTGTACAAATAGGATGAGGATCGGTGCCTAACTCCTTTCAGCCGTGATAATTTTGTTTCCACCCTGCCTAGCCAAGTATGACCAACCCGGACCAGGTGTAAAATTCCGCACAAAGTACTGACCGGTGTGAGGTGTGAAATTTTGAAAACTAGAATTTTTGAATTGAAATTAAAATCTTAAATCTATCGTTGTCAAATCATCTCAAAAAATCTTAGAAAATTTTGTAAAAAGTTCCAGCTTTTGACATGAGATTGCCAACGACATCCATAGGCTGTTGTACACACGCTCTAAAATGCCATCTGTCACTTCATTTTATGCCTCTTCATTTAGCGATGTTCATTATAATGGTGTTGCGTCTATCGTCGAGTTGTATTGACGAGTATTTTCTAAGTTTTGTTAATTTTTGACATGGACATGGATTTTAGTACCGACGCTGGTGTGCCACAGGTATGAGATCATTCAAAATAAATGAAATCGAATGTTCATAAGGTTATGAAGTTCAAAGAATTTTTAAATCAAAACTATAAACAAAGATGAAAAGACGGAGTTTTTTGCTACGTCAATGCAATATTTCAACAGTTTAAGCTCTTGAGCTCATCTTGATTGAAGAGTAAAAGTATAACTCTCGTCACGAATTGTGCTGTAAGATAAGTTGTTTCATTGAACTCAGATTGTGAGAGCCCTAAGACCTTAGAACGACTCTTTGTATGAACTAAGCGTGCAATTAGGAGAGGGAATATCGGAGGGTTTTCACGATCCAGTTTTTCGTCAATTCCGGACACTCTAATATCGCGATATCCGATTTAATTCTGGCTTGACTGAAATAAGTTATACCGTTGTACTCTTCAAAATTTATTGAGAATATTGGTAATTAGATGTATACCTCTCTTTAACGTAATACTCACAACATTTTAAGTAGAAAAATAAATAAAAAACTAATCGAAAACTGCAAAGCAGGCGGGGAGGAGGTACCACCAACCGCCATTTTGGAAATTTTTAACTGACTGATTTCGCCATCTTTCTTACATTCCTAATTTTTAGGATCTCGAAAACGGCCCTACAATACCATAGAAACGGGGGGCCCTACAATAGAATTTTCTTGGAATTGTGTTCCTTAATTAGCAGTTAGGGTTTTCAGTATCGATCCTACGAGTAAAGCGCCGCAGGCGAAAATGTTTGATTGTAATTGTAGGATTCATTGTTAGCTTGATTTTTATTAATTGGCTAATTCAGTGTAGCGCCGCAGGCGAAAATTGTTTATTATAGGGTTCATTGTAAGTAAAAATTTTATTGATTGACTGATTCCGTGTAGCGCCGCAGGCGAACATTTTGAAAATATGAACATGCAAGTTCGTTTTTTGTTTTAAGTTTGGGAAGCTCGGGCACCTCTCGCTCTAATCGCACTTGCGAAATTGTAGACTAAAAAGTTTCACTTCCCGGTGGCTTTGACTTCCAGGTAGCTTTGACTTCCCGGTGGCTTTCACTTCCCTGTGGCTTTCACTTCCCAGTGGCTTTCACTTCCCGGTGCTTTCGACTTCCCGATGGCTTCGATTTCCCGGTGGCTTCGACTTCCCGGCGGCTTTGACTTCCCTTTTCTCGTTGTTTTTTACTTCCCGGTGGCTTTCACTTCCTGCTTCCCGGTGCTTTTAACTTCCCGGTTGCATTCGACTTCCCGGTGGCTTTGACTTCTCGCTTCCCGGTGCTTTTTACTTCCCAGTGGCTTTGACTTCCCGGTGCTTTTGATTTCCCGGTGGCTTTCGACTTCCCGATGCTTTTGACTCCCCGATGCTTTTGACTCCCCGGTGGCTTTCGACTTCCCGGTGTTTTTGACTTCCCGGTGGTTTTCTTTTCCCGGTAGTAATTGATGTATAGTAAAAAAATTTCCTATGGTACAATTTCCCGGTCGAAATGCAAAAACTCCAGGATCCCGCATAATTTCCATGTACGGGTGTGACGTAACTCTTTTTTGTCAACTTACAAAAAAAGTTCAGAAACGAAAACTTTTTCTCTTCCAGTTACACGAGTTGTGACGCAATTTTGTAAACACAATACGTAATTTTGTTTAAAAAAAAGGTTTTGCGTGCTCTGTTTGTGTAACTATAAGAGAAAAATGTTGCGTGTCGAAACCCTCACCTCCTCAGGTAGCAGTATTTTTGTAAGCTGACAAAAAAGACTTGTGTCACACTTTACTTTTGAAATGGAATTTTTGTGCGGATTATTAAAACGACGATGTTAACTGCCCGCCTGCACTTACGCGTCCTTTTGCATTGCCAAAACCAAAAAGGCAATGCAAACCCAAATTTGAATGGGAAACCTAGAGACAGAACGAAAAGGACACCTATCCCCCCGGAGTCGCACTAAAGCACAGCTCCTATCAAAAATACTTTATTCTCATCATGACAGCATTTTCCCATTAGAACAATACTATCTTTCGACAAATCGTTTAGAGGTAAATTTTTAACAAAGTCTAAAATTATGCAACTTTTTGTAGCATCAGTAATTTTTATAGAAATGGTAAGGCAATAGGGTGATTCCGCAATATGTTGCTTCATTTTCTTTGTAAAATTTTTTTGGTTTAAATTGTTTTGTAACTTTTTTTTGGTGTCAAGAGGAAAGTTGTCTGATGAGTTGCCTGTTTTGTGAGTCAGAGTTAGTAAACAAAATGGTGGGTATTAGCCCTTCTCATTTCAGATTGATTTCCTTTTTTTAGGCTTGTGGAGTTGTTTTTATGGTAGATAATCGAGCTTAGATCAACGTTTACGAAGATCATTTCTCGAAAAACTGGGATCTAGGTAGGCGCGGTTGACTTCTGTTCTTCTATTCTAAATCGTTGATTAGAAAGAGACCAAGATCTCAGGTGGGTGATGAACATTTAAAAAAATATGCGCATTTTAAAAAGATTGAATTTAAGAGTGCGGGGATTGCTTTTGAGAGCTAGTGCTATCAAAAGTAACATTTTGAAGCAAAACGACAATACTTTTCAAATTTTGGTGCATTCGCTCTAAAGTTTCGTAGTATAATTATTGCTCAATTATATTACGGTCGAACTGCATTACTACCGAGTTTTATTTCTTCTTCGTCTACATCAAAGTGTACCTCTACACTATTTGCACACGCGGTCAGAAGATGATGTTCCGTCGACTAACCGTCGCGATGCAATTTTTAAGTTACTTGTTCTTCGAGTAGTAAACTCACCCTGTTGGTGTCGCTATTAAGAAAGCACCAAGAAGTGTATGATTAACCGATCGCTCTCCTCAATCGTAAGTTTTTTTGTGCGATTTTTGTATTCTTTATCGATATCTGCCCAGTATTTCTAAAAAGGAGCTGGGCAGGACGAGAAGTAGGGTGGGTCGAAAAAAAAAGCAATTTCATTTCATATTATCGCCCATGGAATTTCACATTTTGGGGGAGAGACTAACATTGACGAATCTAAGAAACAAACCCATAGCTTTCAGCGCCGCACTTTAACTTTTGGTAAACAAGATTTTTGGGAGTTACGCGAGGTGGGTTGTGTTCCCGGATATTACTTTTCAAATAATTTTTTCTCGATGGGCGAGAATATAAAATTGCATTTAGGCAAACAAATTTTCCACAAAATGTTCCTAGGTTGGTCCTGAACACATTTCGTACGAGCTGGTTTTGAAAGAAAAAAAATTCATTTTTTTGACCCACCCTACGAGAACGGCGTCGGAGGACGTCAGTGGGCGTGCGATGCGCTTTCCTCCTCCAATATATGTTATTTTAGGCTGTGGTACAGGCCCTTACGCACCTCCCGGTGCCACAAATGTCCTTCCTAGCAACCGAGAACGCTTATACCCGCGGGGAATTCAACTAGTGCCATATAAGAACAACTACGATGTATGTCAAATTATTGGTAGTTTCAGAAGGTAGTTGATCCAGTAAATTTTGACAATGCGCTCTGCACTCGGAATTTTTGAAAGCTCCATGAAAACCAAAAAAAAAACAAATTTTATCGGCTATCCCATCCGAAATTTGAGCAATACATCTCTAGCAATACTACTGAGGTAAAACTTTTGTCTTCACTAGTGAGGAAAAACTTTTGTTTTCACTAGTGAGGTAAAAAAGACTTCCTAAGGTGTGACGCAACTCTTTTTTGTCAGCTTACAAAAAGAGTATCTACTGATATCTTTGGGGACGCATGAAGTTTCAGAGAACGTTTTTCAATTTATTTGTTTAACCGATGACGTTGTCGAAGAGGGTTGAACACAAAATTTCTGACTGTGATGTCAAAGGAGCTGTTAGAATTTTGTCATTTGCTGACACACTAGAACCACAGACTATGTCAACGTTCAATCAAATACAACCCACCAGACAAAACCATCGATCCACTCATTATCTCCGAAATAGACGCCTTCTATTCAATTTAGAGTTTTCCCAATGGTTTGGGTTCAGGCATTGATGGGATACTGTCACAATACCTTAAGGACCTGTCCCTTCCTTCAACGCGTGACGCAAGACTAAAATTACTTAAGTCCATAACAGCCTCAACGAACTATATGTTGTCGGGGAAAGTGCAATCTGAATTCATCAAAATTATGCATGGTCATCATTGTGCGCACTGGACAAAAAAGGTGGTGGAGTGCGGCCGATTGCAGTTGGCAACAGTTTCCGCCGAATCACATCGAAGTTAGCAAGCGCATCTGCTCGTCCAGAAATGGCGTCAAGATTTGCACAACGCCAAGTCAGTTATGGAGTCAGGGGTTGTTGCGAAGCCGCAGCACACACAACTAGGACCTTTATAAAAAAGAATTCCCACCGAAACGTTGTGATCGTCAAAATCGACTTTCGCAACGCATTTAACGAGGTGGACCGAGATCTATATTCTTAAATGAAATGAGGTTAAACTGTCCCGCAATATTCCCATACCTCTGGCAGTGTTACTCGTCGCCATCCCTACTGTTCTAGTTATTCAGCGCAACAATCCAGTTCGTCATCGATGAGCTGATTCCAGAATTTTTCATATTCTACGTGGACGACGGAACCATCGCCGGTGAATACTATCACGCCCTTCGTGGTTTCAATCACGTTAGAGAAGAATGCACCAAAATGGGGCTACGCATCAACCCCGCGAAGTGTGAACTGTTCTTTTGTTCCGGAGTCGACCGCGAAATAGTGAACCAATTCAATGACTTATCCCCTGGAATTTGCGTCGTCAACGATTTTACACTACTCGGAACTCCAATCACAGAAAGCACAAAATTTTTGGAGATAAACTAACTGAGCTGAAGGTTCTCTTTGAACGCTTGCGTGAACTAGACAACTTCCACATCAAAAAATATGTTTACCGCCGTTGAGAAAAATTGACCGGCTTACACCTCTAGATGGAATGTGAACTATATTTTTTGATTTCGGAAATTGACTCCTCAGAATCATGCAAGTCTGTACCTCTTTCTTTACCCCATCTCGAGCAAACATCGCCAACAATTCGAAAATTCGTTTGCTCGGCTAGCGGCGATTTGCTTCGGACGTATTTTTGGAAGCGATGAAATGTTTTCATAAAACTACGCTCGCACAGTATTTTTTACAACTCGAGCAATAATTTTCGCTACTGTGAGACAACAATTTTCAAATCTTCTGGTACTATGTCGTCGTCTAAAGAAATTCGCATGAAAGAGAAGTAATAAGCAATTGTGCTTTCCATAACTTTTTTTACAAGCAGAGAAATGATGAAAAATCAATTCATTCTTTTAACCTTTTTCCGCGAATGAGATGGTTTTCATCACGACCTTAATAGGAGACCTCTGAAATCAAATTACGTTGGAAAACCTTGAAACGTAACAGAAAAATCAACGTTTTTGTTGATAACTCGAGTTACTTCGTTCAAAAGTTTGTGCAAAAGAAGTCCAAAACCTAAGTTTACGTTAACTTTTCGTTCCTCATTGCCTCCTCGGCCTCATATTGAACCTTTGTAAGATGAACTGCCATAGACATGCGTCCATCAGTTCATAAAGCGAGTTTTGAACATTCTTTCCAGACAATCGATCCCAAGTTCAGTATCAAGCTTAAAAAGAGATGAATAAGCACGGGCGCCAAAAACGAGGAGCACTCATACTTCCGCTCGTAAATTTTAAAAATGATCGGCGCTTATGTCAACACTGCCGGGAATACCTGTATTAAGAATACCGGTTCCTTTCCAAAACAGCTGATAAAAAGAGAGGCTCAAGGGTTCCAGTTCGAAGTGCCTAATTTCCGTCGATTTTGTTTTCAGCTATCTGCTTTAACGAGAACATTAAAATGCTTTCATTTCAAGAAAATCGTTCAAATTTGAGTTATAGAAAATTCGTCTATACTTCGACTAGATCTTATGCCACTAGCTGTTTTTACCAGACGCTTGATTTGGATTCCCTTTTCAGCCTTTTCAGGTAAATCAAAATGCCAAGAAAAAATTCAAAGCCATTCTTATGGCTCGGTATTTTCGTGAGACCAACAATTGTTTATATAATGCGCCGCCACCTGAAAATAGCCACGCAAGTTAGTAGCAATTATTCATTTTTCATGTCGTCGTTCTTAGTTTACATTGTAATTTAGGACAGAAGTCGTTCATTTGCAAAAAATTCTTCGCTAATAAGTTCAGGATCGTAAGACACATGAGAACTCATTCTGGTGAGTAAACAACTCTCAAAAAAATTTACGAATAAATAAAACCTTTTCTCTCAGGAGAGAGACCGCATTCTTGTCCCCAATGCAAGAAATCTTTTACACAAATTCGCCACTTAAAAACGCATCAGATGACCCACACAGGTGAGTAGTTACGATACTTTCATCGAATGAACGAAAGAATAAAAATAATTTTTTAGGAGAAAGACCGCATTGTTGTCCTCAATGCAAAAAATCTTTTACAGACATTGGCAACTTAAAAAGGCATCAGATGATCCACACAGGTGAGATGTTATGATACTAGCAACAAATGAACGAAAGAATAAAAATAATTTTCTAGGAGAAAAGCCGCATTTTTGTCCGCAATGCAAGAAATCTTTTACACGAATTGGCACCCTAAATTGATCCCACACAGGTGAGAAGTAATGAGTGTTTCACCAAATGAACGAAAGAATAAAAATAATTTTTTAGGAGAAAGGCCACATTCTTGTTCGCAATGTGAGAAATCTTTTATACGAATTGACCGTTTAAAAAAGCATTGGATGTCCAGCACACATCGAATGAAGAAAAGAATAAAAATCTTTTTTTTTAATAGAGAAATCTTACATTTGTCTGCAATGCAAGAAATCTTTTAAGCTACAAAAGTATTTAGACAAGCATCAGGAAACACACAAAGAGTAACAGATGTAGCAAATTCACATTGAAGTAATAACAAAAAATGCAAACCTTTCCATGAGAATGGAAAACTGAAGAAAACATTTATTGGTAAAAATGGAACTGCCCTTGTAACAAACACACCATCATCACTTAGAAAATCGTCATTATAAAACTAGGTCGGATTCAGTGATCGTCGTTGAAAAATAATACAAAATAAAATTTAACTGTAAACATGTTGAGTGATTATATGAATATGCTAAGGCTTACTTAAAATCAACTCGCTTTGCTTTATGTCTTTTCCCTTTTTCTCTTTGGATCGTCAGGTCTTGCTTTATGTCATTGGTCTCATATCTTATCGTTGCGTTGGGTCAATTATGTGCGCCCCCTGCGATTTCGGATCGATGTAAACTGAAGTTCTTGTGCATTTAAAAAAATTATCACCAAAGCCTCATTTGTATTGCTGAAAATAATTTCACTTGAACCGACGCGCCATTCGGCTGTATTGATTTTAAATGTTAAAATTTTGGTAATCAAATGTAAGTTACGACGCCAAGGGTGGATAAATGTAAATTTTGTTAGAATTGTTTTTCTCATAGAGATTGTCAGACCCTGTACGAAGTTATGAAGTTCTTCGAAAATGGGGCTTATGCGTTTACTACGCCGTTTGAACTCGTCAAATTTCGACCAGGGTTTGGGGCGAGCATCGATCATGGTCCAGATAACGAATCAGCTGGTCAGGGGACCCGTACGCACTAGAATAGATGTGGCAAACAGAATAGATGTTGTATAAAGATTCGAACGTATCAAAGTAAATGCTGGCTTAACTCTTAAGTGTATGAAAATACGTCGACATTAAATTGGATTGGAAATTGCCGAAAGGACAATATTGAAAAACCCGTCTGAAGAAACAGCGCAAAAAACATCTCCAATCCTTAAAAAAGCCCAAAATTAAAAAAAAATTGAAAAAATTCGAAAAAAAATTGCTCTATGCCCGATCTTAGAACCGACTTAGAGCTCTTAGGAGAGGCCTCTGACCCATAGTTCCATGAACAAAAAATCTCGTGTCTTTTTTGTCTGCAACATTGCTCAAAAACCTCATCATTAAAGAAATATTCACAAAAAACCACCAAATATCGTGTAGGATCGCGCAACGTGACTTGGGCTACACTGAAGACTCTTCAGCCCAAACCACTTAACAGATTTTGACTAATTTAACTTTCGTGATTTTCTGATATCCATATCTTTTATTTTAAATCTTCAAGAGTGATTTTCGATCAAATCAAAAAAGATTCAAAAGTCAAAAAGTTTCACCAACCTTCAAAAAACCACGTTCTCGACCGTAACTTCGAAAGTTTTCGACCGATCTTCCCTGTAATCAATTTTTTGCTTAATTTTCAGGGAAGAAACGTTTTTGAAAGTCGGTCAAGTTATCGCGGTGACGTGGCCGTTTAAGTGGGTTCTCGTCTTTTGTACATGAATTGTTAATCTTTTTTGGTTTTCATAGTTTTTTTATCATCTGCAAATAACATTATCATCAGGTGGCGCAGGCAAGATTTGATGTCATTGATGTATAGCAAAAATAGTAAAGCTGCTAACTTGGACTCTTGAGGGAGGCCGATTTCAACTGCCAATTCTGCTGATGTTTTTCTTCCAAATTTGGTTGATTAAGTACGCTTGAGCTAAGTAACTTTTGATCCAGTCCAATTCCCTTCCCTTTATCCCCAATTTCTCTAATTTATGGATGAGTCTGTTTCTGCCAATTGTCTCAAAAGCGCGTTTGAGGTCCAGAAAAACTGCAACAATTATTTTGTCGTTCTTAACTTCCATTTTCCGTTCCAGGGATGTTAGGGATCGGAGAAACTATCTCTTTTTTCCATTTCGTTGGGCAAATTGAGGACTCCATTGAGGAGTTTATTACATCAGCAAAAAAGCGATCCAACTATTGGCCGTGCGTCTAATAAGACATTTTTTGTAGGAATTCTGGTCGCCTCTTCACTTTATATTTTTCAAGAATTGGTCAATTTTGTCAATATTTACTATGTCGAATTTACATTCACTTTTTATATCTGCTATTATTTTACACTTGTCACTTTCTATCGGTATGCTGTCATTTATTTCACTTTTACTGTCTATAAAATATTTGTTAAAGGATTCAGCTGCCATATTTTCATTACTTTTCGCTTCACCACTAAATTTAAGAATATCGTTTGTTTCTTCTATCCTTTTATAATTGATTTTAGCATTTTCCACACCTTACTCTGATCATTTCCCGCTTCAAAAAGTGTATTTGGTAATATTCATTTTTCGCCCTTTTCATTATGAAAAATGTATAATTTACTCACCCTGTTATATTCATACGAGTCTAACGGGTCATCTGTGTAAAAGGATTTTTTATAAATTTTATCAGATCATCGCCCGGTTAGTTGTGTTTTCTATGTATGGTACCTACTCTCGTAAGCTTCGCTTTATGTACTGAGATTGAAAAGTCTTTACCGTCACAGTACAAGGTAGTGATTGTAAAGTCTTTACGGTCACAGGAACGAAGAAGTGATTGTAAAGTCTTTACGGTCACAGGTACCTCTCACCGTAAAGACTTTACAATCGCTACTGCCTTTAATATTCATTAATGAAAATATTGTTAATTGAACTAACAATATCGTTAATTTTACTAACAATATTGTTTCTTGAATTAAACTTACGGAAATATATTTTTGCATCAAATAGAATTTTGTACTTCTGCGCAAGTTTTTGCAGTGTTAAAAAGCTGTTTGTTGAGCTCACAATGTAGTAACAATATTGTTTGATTTGACACAATGGTTGTGGTGTTGCGTGTATTTATACAAAATTGTTAGTGTTTTCAACTAACCGAACGCTAATGTGATAAAATGTACTACATAGTTGGCGAAATAAGTGAGTCAAATGCACTTGTTCGACTGTATTCGCTCGTATAATATCCTCGTTTGAAAATCATACAACTCGTTCCGGTGTCGCCTCCATTCGTTTTACGAACATTCAAACTCGGATATACTCACGCACACATTCAAACTGCCATAATGACTCACTTACTTGACCAAGTACGTAATAAACTATTACTCGTTTCTACTTGCTATACGATTTGCAAACTTTCTTGGGTTTAGTTGTGGGTAACTTGCGAACGAATCCAGAAACGGTTACAGTCAACAACCTTGGCTGTGTAAGGACAAGCATGGATTGGTCTTAGCAGATGAGGAAAGGTGTATCGCGAGATGGGCTGAGTACTTTAAGGAACTGCTTAATCCGAACAGACCGCTCAACCGAGACGACGAAAACGACGAATTGCCATTTCAGACTGCGCAACCATACATAGAAGAACCAACGATGCAAGAAGTTGAAGCTGAAATTTTAAAGCTCAAAAATTTCAAAGCCCCGGGGACTGATAACCTACTCGGATGTATGGAGATGCACGAGCTCATCATACGCATCTGGAATGACGAGGAGTTACCGGAAGAGTGGAAGACCAGCATACTTTGTCCCATATACAAAAAAGGTGACAAATTGGAGTGTGGCAATTTTCGAGGAATCGCTCTGCTGAATATTGCTTAGAAGATATTTGCAAATATTCTATATCAGCGCCTTCATCCATACACGGAATCTACGATAGGTGAATACCAAAGTGGTTTTCGTGTAGGTCGTTCAACATCGGAGCTGTTTAATATCAGACAGATCTTGGAGAAGTGCAAGGAGTACAACATGGAAACACACCATTTGTTCGTTGACTTCAAGGCAGCCTATGACAGTGTTAGAAGAAGTAAGCTATGGAGAGTCATGGAGGAGTTCGGAATTCCCAACAAACTGATCTCGCTAACGAAGCTAACACGAAACGGAGCTAACAGCCGAGTAAGGATCCGCAATCAAATGTCAGAGACTTTCGACATTGAGGAAGGCCTACGTCAAGGAGATCCTCTTGCAACGCTGCTTTTCAATTTAACACTCGAAGCAGCTGTTCAAACCATGGACATAGACTCCAGGGGCACCATTTTCTCCAAGTCCAGTCAGTTGCTTGGTTTTGCAGATGACCTGGACATTATTGGCCGAACTATGGATGTTGTTAAAGATAAGTTTATGGCCTTGGAGAGGAAAGGTACCGACCTTGGGTTGAAGGTCAATGACGGAAAAACGGAATACATGATCGTCCCACCTACGAATCGATATCGGGAAGATAACGTAACGATCGACACACACACATTCAAAATGGTCAATAAGTTCGTATACCTTGGATCAGAGCTGAACATAAACAACGACATTGCGGACGAAATAAAAAGGCGAGTAACTTTGGGCAACCGGAGTTATTACAGCCTGCTGAAAATTCTAAAGTCCAAGTCAGTAAGCCGAAATTCAAAATGCGCACTTTATAAAATTGTGATCAGACCGGTAGTTACGTACGGTTCGGAGTCGTGGTGCTTGACACAGAAAAATGAACAATCTCTGCATACGTTCGAGCGAAAGGTACTGCGTACAATATTTGGACCAGTATTTGACCGAAAACTGAACCGATGGCGCAGACGATATAATCACGAGCTCATAGAGCTTTTTGGAGAGCCCGACATAGTCAGAACAACAAAAATAAATAGACTACGTTGGCTCGGTCACGTACAACGAATGAATGAACATCGTATTCCAAAAAAAATTCTGAAGTCCAAACCTGAAGGCAAAAGGAGTGCAGGGCGACCCAAGTCCAGGTGGAGCGACGCTGCTTTTGCCAACTTAAGAACTGTGGGAGTAACCAGCTGGGAGACGTTAGCTGCAGATAGGCCCGGTTGGAGAAGCATGTTGGAGAAGGCCAAGACCCTTAATGTGTTGTAGTGCCGGTAAAGTAAGTAAGTAAAGTAACTTGCGAACGAAATGATTTGTGATACATAAACGTGCACAACTGTTCTTAGTTCTTGGCTAATGCACTAGGCAACAAATATATTAAATTTTGCTTGGCGTTGTAAAATCGAATAGGAGTCAGGACTCAATTTTCTTCTAGGACGTCTAGATTCAGATATATTCCAATTTGAAGTCTTACCGAAAACGTGCTGGTGGGAGCGAGACCAATAGAGATACACTATACTTTTCTCGCTCGCACCAATTCATTTCCCATAAGACTTCAAATTGGAACATATCTGAATGTAGACGTCCTAGAAGAAAATGGAGTCCTGAATCCGATTCAGGGAGAAAAACTGTACTCAGTTTTTCGATTTTACAATTGCTACACGAAATTTAATATATTTGTTGACTAATGGACGGTATTTGTAATTCTCGGACGAATTTTTTTGAAGCAATTCAAGTTCAAAACGTCACAAACGCAGAAGTAAGTTCTCCAGCTCCTTGTTCGGTCTAAAAATGTCAGTCCCTTTGTATTTGTATTTTAGAGACTCACTAACAGCTTTTTATAGCCAATAATAAGTGTTGTCATTGTTGTTTTTCAATTACTCCAATAATTGTTAGGCGCATGATTATTGTCTTGCCTAAAAGTAGGCTTAGATATTTCGTACACAGATTCGTCGCAAATGGGTTGCGTCATACGATTCTTTCAGTGTGTACGTCGTTATGGCACCAAACACACCACAACTACCCAACTTTTGAAGCTTGAGTGAACTTTAGGACGCTTTAGGGCGCTACACTTCATAGAAAAATTCCATGTAGAATTTTCCCGACACGGGATTTGAACCCCGATCGCTTCGGTGGAAGGGCAGTACGCCAACTACTGTGCCAACCCGTCCTTTGACATGCAATTAACCATTCGGAAAAAATCGAACTACGTTTTCGTTCGATGTTTTCAACTAAAAGGCCAAATATCCTAAAGGTTGGAGTTTTATTTACTGCCTTTGTAATAATTTGTCTTTTCTCTAATGTCCGTCATTTGCAGATGCCACTCCAATATTCGCAGTTGTCATTTCAATATTTTTACTTCTGTATAGAAAACCATTGAACTTTTACTAGCATACGAAGAACAAAATGAGATCATAGCAAAAAATCTTTTTCAATGTTCAAAATTGTACAAATAGGATGAGGATTGGTGCCTAACGCCTTTCAGCCGTGATTTAAATTGCCAAGCATCAGGTACCAAACCGGACCAGGTGTAAAATTCCGTTTGTTGATCTCTGTTGAGGTGTGTACTTTTCTTCTTCAGGATTTCTTTTGAAAATTAGAATTTTTGAATTGACATTAAAATCTTAAATCTGCCATTGTCAAATCGTCTCCTAAAATCTTAGAATATTTTTTGTTGTAAAAAAGTACCAGCTTTTGACGTGGGATTGCCAACGACATCCAGTGGCTGTTGTGCACACGCTTTAAAATGCCATTTGTCACTTCACTATAATAATTTATTATGGCTCTGTGTAGCCAGATTCATTATAATTGTGTTGCGTCTATCGTCGAGTTGTATTGTCGAGTAGAAATTTCTAATTTTTGTTGATTTTTGACATGGACATGGATTTTGGTACTGACGCTGGTGTGCCACAGGTAATGAGTTCATTCAAAGTAAAAATAAAATCGAATGTTCGTAAGGGTATGATGTGAAGCTCAAATGATTTTTAAGTGAAAACTATAAACGTAGATGAAAAGATGGAGTCTTTTGGTACGTCATTTGCTTGTTGTTTCTTCGCCGTTTGACACAATTTATTGTAGGATTTCTTGGGTTATAGCCGCTATAACCCAAGAAATCCTACAATAAATTTTGCTACGTCATTGCAATATTGCAACAATTTAAGCTTTCAAGCTCATCTTGCTTGAGGGTTTAAAGTATCACTCTGTACTGTAAGATAAGTTGTTTCATTGAAATCAGATTGTGAGCTGAGCATGCAATTAGGAAATGGAATACCGGAAGGTTTCATTATACAGGTTTTCGTCAATTCCAGACACCCAAATACCTCGATTCCAGTTTTAATACCGAAGGCAAAGTTGTAGCGAATTGAATTTTACTGAACTCGTGTTTCAGGTTTTTCGAAAAATTACCAAATCTCCTGGATGTTAGCCACTTCTAGAATTGTGAGGGTTTATTTATTTCATTATTTTTTTCTTTGAATCTTAATTCTTAATACAACGTAGCTGCAATGTGCCACAAAAAAAATTCAAGGGAGATACTTGGGAGGGTTGAAGGTGGATTTCTTTGGTACTTTTCAACTCCAAAAATATTTTTTACCAAAATGTTTAGTGGAGAAGGAAATATTTTTGTGTTGAGATAAACAACTTGCAAACTACTGATATCCGAACAAAATTTTCTAATGCGGAGGTGTAACGCAACTCTTTTTTGTCAGCTCACAAAAGTACTGATATCTGTGGGGGTGACGCATTGAGCTTCGAAACGCAAACTTTTTCTCTTCCAGCTACGCGAGTTGTGACGCAGTTTTGTAAACACAATTCATAATTTTGTTTTAAAAAAATAATT
The DNA here is from genome assembly GCA_029228625.1 of Pseudolycoriella hygida. Classification (NCBI taxonomy): domain Eukaryota; kingdom Metazoa; phylum Arthropoda; class Insecta; order Diptera; family Sciaridae; genus Pseudolycoriella; species Pseudolycoriella hygida. The sequence continues at coordinate 1,522 of WJQU01002509.1, read as the reverse complement.
TTTCGTGTTCCCCTCAAATAGCAGTACTTTTGCGAGTTGACAAAAAAGACTTGCGTCAGACATACACTTTTGAAGTGTAATTTTTGAGCGGATTATTAAAACGTCGATGTTAGCTGTCCACCTATACTTACGCTACCTTCGCACCTTTTATAGCCTTTAGAGTGAAGAAATTATTGAGACCTATTTTATCGAAATTAGAGCGCGTACAGCAGTTATTTCTTCGTTCAGTTAATCGCTAGTGAAAGCTACCATTCTAATAGCAAAGATTGGTACTTTTGGAATTTTGCTTATATATCTGGACAGATAGGTATGATTTGCTTTAAATATGAAATGTTAGAGTAGGTCAAGACCTTCAACTATGCCCATGGGCCCAATCCCATGTGCCCCATCCTTTCAATGAGAGTTTTTGTCACAATGCTCATTTAGGACCACATGGGTTGATCAACGCGGAGCATGTCAAATCATTCAAATTTCGTTAAAAATACTTCAATCGGAACTCGTGGGTTCAAGATAGTTTAATTATCATTAATACTTAGCGTTCGACAATTTAAACTTACGAGGAATGTGATATTTAGACACGTACGAAGAACGTAGTGCTATTACGTTTGCCACGGAGTTTGTAATCAGTCGATTTGAGGAGGGAGTAGTGGGGAGCATCGAAGGTCCTTAGATGCCGAATCGTCCGTCTGTCCGTCAACACGATAACTCGAGTAAAAGTCAATCGATTTTCATAAACGTTTTTTTCTCTGAAAGGTAATCGAAGTATCTTTTATGGAATTTCAATCTGAAACCGCCGTTTAAGTGGTATTTGGCCTTTTGTACATAACTCGAGTGAATCTTTTCAGATTTTCAGAAATTTTTTTTGTTTGGAAGGTCTGGGTATGCCTGACAATTTATGGATTTGATTTTGAGACGCCAACGCCCTAAAATTAAGTCTCTACTAGGACCCAACGTGTTTTTTCTACATAAAAAAATCCTACCATGGCCCAACGGTAGTATGGGGCCGTGACGCAAGAACGTCTTCACGCCAAAAAATTTAGGAGGAATTTTTTCGTAGACCAAGGAACATATATACAGGCACTTTTTTGATTCCACCGATTGCGACGTACCTTCCGGAAAATATTTTTCCCGAATTCTACGCAAAATTTTAGGCCGAAGTGCTCATTAAAATCGGTTCAGTCGATCCGGAGATATGAATTAAACAAGTTTGCTATTTTGTATGGAAACGGACCCAAATCGACAAATTTGAAATAGTCTTTCTTTTGGCAATTTCTTTTTTTGGACATTTGTAAGGTTTTCTAAGGTTTCATGAAATGTATCCTGTATCTCTAGAGCTATGGCAGTTAAAAAGTTGCTTCAAGAGTTGAAGTTGTAGAGAATCAAATTTTAGCGAACGCGTTTCGGCGAAATATGGCCCCATCCTGGTATATGGCCACTTCAAGAATTTGGCAGGATGACCCATTTATCTAGAACTGTCAGTGTTACAAAGTTGGTTCCAAAGGCGAAGTTGTAGAGAATAAAT
>WJQU01002505.1:0-11421 GCA_029228625.1 Pseudolycoriella hygida | reverse complement strand
ATTTTTCTCCAAAAAAATTTTTCTTTGAAAAAAAATTTTCCATAAAAAAAATTTTCTCCAAAAAACTGGAAAAAAACTGTTCTCCAACAACATCGGCTACCATCGGAAAACTTCGTATCACCTTCGGCTAGCTTCGGAATACTTTGTGTCACCTTTGTCTGCCTTCGGAACACTTAGTGTCACCTTCGGCTACCTTGAGAGTACTTCGTGTCACCTTCGGCTGCCTTCGGAACACTTCGTGTCACCAATTCTTCTCAGTGATTTATATAACGTTCCTGAAGAAACCAACTATCTAGGTATTCTTATTCCAAATTTAGCAAAAAATTCAGGATGGTGTCACTTTGACAGTTGGCAGCCATTTTCTTAAGATAAAAAAAAATCTCCTGACCAAACTCTATAACTTTCTAGAAGAAACCATCTCTCTAAGTGGTGTCATTCCGGAGCTAAAATTCGAAAACCGTAAAAGCATAAACGAAAATCCAAGATGACGCTGCTATGACAGCTGGCAGCCATTTTCTTATGATCCCAAAAAATTCTTCTGATGAAACTCTGTAACTTTCTAGAAGAAACCATCTCTCTAAGTAGTGTCATTCCGGAGCTAAAATTCGAAAACCGAAAAAGCATAAACGAAAATCCAAGATGGCGTCGCTACGACAGCTGGCAGCCATTTTCTAATGATACCAAAATATTCTTCTGATGAAACTCCATAACTTTCTAGAAGAAACCAGCTCTTTTAGTATTCTCATTCCGGAGCTAAAATTCGAAAACTCCGAGCATTACCTAAAAAACCCTCATTATTGACCACTTTTCCACATGCCACGGCTTTTCCAGAATTTTCCCGGAAAAGCGGCATATGACATTTTTCATTTGGGACCGAGACTGACGTTCACTGAAAATTTTAAGGAAATCGCTCGGGCGGTTCTCGAGAAAAAAAAAGTAGATAGATCGTTGACACAGGACAACACAGGAATAAGTTGACACACAACACAGGAATAAAATTTTTATTATTTTCAAAGATATTTTTACTATTAATATATATGGAAATTGGTCATCTTTGATTGGCGATACCTCGACTCGTTTTCAACCGATTTCGATAAGTGTGGGCTCGTTGAAAAGCTGCTGCGACGTAGTTTTTTTTTTTAAATAACTTGGCAGGGGAGACGGCGAGGGGAAAATGATGTGAACAGCATTTTTTCCATAACGTGAAATTTTGACAGTTCTGTAAATGTATTTTGCTGTAAAAGTGGATACCACTCTCACATTCTTTCAGTGTGAAGTTGGTATCAATTGGAAATGCTGACATTTGACCAATGAACGGTCATCCGGGTAGGTGAACGTAAAATTTAATTCTTTAAATCCCAAGAAATCATTAAAAAATCACAAAAAATCTCTTTGATTAAAAATCTTCAAACACGACTTTTCTCTCATTTCTTGTATATTTCTCTGATTTTCTCATCAGCTACTATCACTCTGTTTTTTTTTTCTTGCATTCAATTGCCAGTTATAAAAAAATATTGTATAAAAACAATTAGAGCTTCTTCAAGGTGCCATGGATACCAGGGACTAAATTTTAGGAAAATGTTTTGGGCTACTTCGACATATATCTCTGCAACAAATCACCACTTTTTCTGTAAAGAAACGTGTAATAGGAGTTAACAGATTTAAAGTTGCGAAACCCTTTAACTAGAAAAATGTAATGTACAGAGCGTGAACTCTTCTTATTCACGAGTTGTAGAGAGACCACAAATTCATAGAGTTGAGCACTACACAACTTTCTAGAACGTAAGCTTGAAATAGTCACTGTAGAGCGCTTATGACAAACAAAGACATTAAGGCATGGAGGTGGTTTCGCTTAATTCCATTTTCTATCGTTTTCCAACTGCGAACACGATAATTTCATTCCGGAATTGAAGATGATGTCATCGTCTTCCGCTTGCGAGGTTGAATCCAGTTAACAATTTCAATTTACCAAATCTCAAGCTCTTTTCATGGAAAAGATGGTTCTGTGTAAACGTTGCGATAATTACGAAAATCCAAAACAACTAACGTAATTAATTGTGCGAAAATTTTAGGTTGACAAAATCCACCTGACCCCCCACTAATTTTTAACTTTTTCTCTTAGTAGGAAATGAACTTATTACAAGTTTGCATGGAAAGTTACAACGTTTAAGTTTTCCTTTTACAAGAGAACATTTATTATGTATGAATGGTGTAATTACACAATGGAAACCTATTTTGCATGTGTGAGAGTTCTCTGTTTGCATGTGAGTGTGGCAGTGTTGCTTACTCTTTTCCATTACGCTGAATGGTGTCAGTCTTAAGATACAAGGGATAAAGTTTCATTCAAAGCGGTGCTTATATTACAATATATTAGAATAAACACAAGAAAACGACATGAAAGACATGGTAATAATGTTATTATTTGTGTTATTATGTTTTGTATAGAAAAGGTAGATGGTTATGAGACAAGTTCTCCTCCTATATTCCCACTTATTATTTTAATATTCGCTCGAGATGTGACGCTGTGAGGAACAATGAAGCAGTGTGATGTTGAACAAGTCATAATTTATTTGATGTTGACTTCGAAAACTTTTGCATAGCTTTTCGTATGGATACTTACAATAGGAAAATTGTGTTCGTTGCCTGCGTTCAATGGAGATTAGCGCACGTTTTGCCATACACTTTCATTAAAGGATAATTCGGAGAAATTTATTCTCTTATGTAATTAGCGAGTAAATAAAATAAGTGTAAGTCAAGTGGCACTTTACACTTAATAGAAATACAAAAGTTATGAAAATTAACATTTTATAAACACAATTATTTTGCGGTTGGAGAAAGTAATGAAGTAAGGTTGGTTCACTGGACGTAATACGATGTAATAATAATGGAAGGTTTTTACTTAACTGGCCACACCAAAGTCTGAGAACTCAATAGTTGATTTTCTGATGCACACAAATGAATTTATTTATTTATCTTTTCGAGCCTATAATAAGCCAATTATTGCACTAATAAAGGGGCTATAATCGGCGTATTATAGTCGACTTTCTTGTTAAAAGTAGGGTTGTTATGACGCTATTATAACCCGGTTTGTTAATGATGACGTAGGCTACACTGAGACAATACGAATGAATGGGAATGAAACGTGTGTTGTTATGACAACCGCATACTAAATCGAAAAATCAATCTAGACGACATCTTTTGCTAACTCCCCTTGAAATTTCATCCCACCACGAATATAATTACGCAATTTTTTCCCTTGTATTATAATATACTATTATTGCATTGGTGCCTATAATAGTCATAGCACTCAAAGCCTCTGAAAATAGGGCTATAATATGCCGATTATAGTCGAGTTCCACACATTGACACATTACGATAATAGCATTATTATGGTAGACTCGACTATAATCACCGTTATTATGGTGGAGTTGAATAAATTATAGTCATTGTTGACTGTACGACCATAGATATAAAATTCTAGGAAAACCAGTTGCATCAACATTACAGTTACCTTCACAATTCCTTTGTTAAATCTTATGAAGACGCTTCGTTTGTCATTAAGGAATTGTGAAGTGTACTCTAATGAACTACGTTGACTTGAAGGCTCAATCAATATCTATTTACCACGTTGGCCTTCGAGACTTTTGGTGCTATTGTTCCCGAAACTAGATTATTCCAAAAAAAAACTAGGTAATCTTATGAAGAGAAATTCAGGTGAGCCCCGATCGCTTAAATTTCTATTGCAAAGGGTCTCTTTTGCCATTCAGCGAAAGAACGCTGCAAGTGTTCGTGATAGCTTCTTTAATATTTTTTATAACGACTGTAATGATGATGATGAAAAAATATGCAAAGCATAACACTTTTTACCTATCAGTTGATAAATCGTCAAGTATTTCTTCGTTGTTAAATCCACAGTTTCGTGCATAATTGGCCATTATAGGCACCAGCCATAAGCTATCGTATAACACAAGTACTAAATCACTTGATCATAGTTTCGATACGTGAAGTGGCCTCGGGGCGAAGTGCAAGGTCTATTCGCGCACCTCGATACGTTAATAAACCTCGGGCTGATGCCCTCTGTTATTAACTTCATCTCGGTAGAGGTAGACCTTGCACTACAACCCTCAGATCATTCACTAAAACTCGACTATAATCACGCATTCTAATGACTTAGCAAAATACAAAAAAAAAAAAACAGAAAAATGAATAAAGCACTCAGTTATTCCTTCACGAAAAATTAAAGGTTGAAATTATTACGAGGCGAGGGAAGCAATATATTTAATCCTTAATCACGGACGGTTCGACAACTGAAATGGGGGCGGAAGTGGAGAGATATACTCGTATAACTCCAATATAGCCGTATTCCACGAGGAGAAAGATTACCTAGTGAGATCTGGCAACAATGCATACATGCGGATCCAGAACCTCTGTTGGACTGTCATACTTCACCCGAAGAGAAACTGTTAGAGAAGCCCTCCTATCTCAAGTACCGTATGGAGTACAAGCATAGCAGAACCATTACTAAAGGCCGAAGCAAAAGTAACTCTAACTACATGCTAAAAAAAATCCAGAGTGGACTTATGATTACTGATTGGAACTGTTATGGGACATAACACACTCAATGGATACGTTCACAAAATGGGAAACGTCGAAATTTACGTAAAAAAACTGAAAACTGAAAAATGTTCAACAAAAAATGTTTTTTTATAAATTTCAAAAAAAAACATTTTTGGATTAGTCTCAACATTAGAACAGACATTGGAGACCTCGGAAACACACTTTTTTGGGATAGTGCCGACCTTAGGACCAACCTAAGGCATTAAGGAAAAATCCTTTATGGGATATGGGATTGAATCTTGGCACTGTCAACCCAAGGACCGCCGAGCTAGGGTCTTTTAAATAGTTTTCGGTATTTTGTGCATAACTTGGCTGACAACTTATGGAAGAAGCGTTTTTGATTTTGAGCCCTTGGACTTAGCTAGGGCACTAAAAACGAGTCTTTGCTAGGGCCCTACTTGTTTTTTGTACATAACTCGAGTAAACCTCTTCCGATTTTCAATTTTTTTAATCGAAAGTTCTAGGAATGTCTCACATTTTTTGATTAGAAGCCCTTGGACTCAGGGCTCAGCGTGTTTGTATATATAAATCGGGTAAATTCTAACTGATTTTGTTAATTCTTTTTCTATTTGAGAGATAATCGAGTACCGAATTATATTCAATAACAAATTTGGGCCCGGTGCCGTGCTTAGGCCTCAGGTCGGCCCTAACCAAAAAAAATGTTTTTTGCTACGTTGCAGAGCGAATTGGGAGAAACATTTTTGTCTATGGCATTTTTGTCTATTTGGGGGTCAATTTTGTTTGTAGTGTCGCGGAGCGTGAGCTGGGTCTACACTAAGGACCCTACAGTGACTGTAGTACAGTCCGAATCAATCAACAAATTTTTGCTAATTTCTGTGATGTTTGGAAGTCTATACCTTTTATTCATAACCTTTGAGAACGATTTTCGTGCTAATTTCACGGAGATATAAGTCAAAAAGCTTCACCGACCTTCAAAAAAACCACGTTTTTGATCACTTTTTCGACCGTAACTTCAAAAGTTTTAACCGATTTTGTCCAAATTAAATACCGTAATCATTTTTTCAATTATCTTTCAGGAAAAAAAGAATTTGAAAATCGGAAAGCATTTACCCGATTTATGTAGAAAAAACACGTTGGATTAGGATCCTAGGGTAGAGACTCAGGCTGAGTACAACGGCTAAAAATCAAAAAATTTTTCCCATAAATTTTTGGGCATACCTAGACCTTTCGAACAAAAATTTACGAAAATTGGAAAAGATTTACTTGAGTTATGCATGTACAAAAAACCAAAAAACACTCAAGCGGTCCTCGCCCGGCGGCCGACCCTTGATCCAAAAATGTCTAGAATCAATCCCATAAAACATTTTTACCTTCGTAAACAAAACACGTGTGTGAAAAGCACTCATGTTCGCACTCATAAGGACAAAATAGTTTACTCTAATTTATAAGGGAATTATTCGCACACGTGTGCGAATACATCCTGCTTTTCTTAAAGGAATTAACGGAATTCAGCACAAGGTTGACAATCTACATCGAAACATGTATACAAACATGATCGCTTAACGAAATTCAATTGGGTTTACCCAGAAAAAAGACGAACTTATACATCGTCACTTAAATCATTGGATGAGGCAGAGGTACAATGCGTTATTAAAACGACTAATCAAATTGCACATGCTGATCTCGTCTCTATTACTTAAAGTACTTCAAGTATCACTTGTTCATTGTAGATATCGCTTGTTCATCAATCAAGGATGTGTACATTGTTCATAACGTACATTCTACTTGATATAAAGCAAATCCTGTGTACCTGGGCATCCCCTTAGATCGCAGTCTTACTTATCGGGCAAACTGCGAGCGTCTCAAGACTAAATTAAAAACACGTGTCAACATCATACAAAAATTAGCAGGGTCAACTTGGGGATGTTCAGCTAAAACTCTGAGAATCACAACTCAGGATATGGTGATGTCAGCGGCCAACTACTGTTCCCCAGTCTGGATGAACAGCGCGCATGTAAAGAAAGTGGACACTCAGATAAACAATGCACTTCGAACCGTCTGTGGTGCGGTCGACCCAACAGAAGTGGAGTGGCTCTACGTGCTGAGTAACATCGCACCTCCCCACATCCAAAGACAGGAATCAGCCCTCAAAGAGTGCACTAAAATAGAATTAGACATGGAACTGCCGATCTCTAAAGACATAGAGTCTGCTCCCACCACGATCAGGTTACCGTCTAGGCACCCTTTTTGGCTCTTTTATCGCGAAAGAAATGATCTGCCTGACTTAAAAACTAGATGGAGGGAATGGTGGCTGGAAGCATCTGTCACAAACAAACAACTGATAGCTGATCCAACGGAGGAGGTGAAGGGCTACGATTTACCGAGAAAGCTGTGGGTGAGGTTAAATCGCTTCAGAACAGGACAAGGGTGTTGCGCATTTCTGATGCATAGATGGGGGTTTGCTGACTCACCATTATGTCAGTGTGGTCAACCCCAAACCATGGATCACATAATAAGTCAGTGCTGTATTAATCGTTTCACAGGAGGCATAATTGTATTAAACGAGACAACAACCGAGGCAATTAAATGGTTGGAAGAATTGAAAGTGGAGGTATAAATAGTTCAAGAATTAGCGTGTATCGAAATCAAAGCAAATTATTGTAGACCGTGGTTATATTGCGATGTATTGTAGATTGTGGATATTGTAGAAAATTTCTTAAGCCATTGGAATAAATAAATAAATAAATTCTACTTGTACATGGTGTACCATAAGCCATTGGTTTTTCCGGACTTACATTGCACACTTTAAGCACAACATGTCCATTGGAGGCCTAGGTGCTGATTCAACCCTGTTGACTCACCCACCTATCCTACATTTTACAAGTGAATCTAAAAGACAATTACAATGTACATGCGAACAGCATGTGTTGGGGAGAGTTGTACACCTGTAGAATTCCTTTCTTTCGGTGTACATTGTACAGGAAGTACGGTGATACTTCTGTGTTCACTTATTAAAAAGATCGTAGATTTTTGGCTTCAAGAAGTACCAAAGTTTAGATTAAAGTATTTTAATAAATTGCTGTTTTGTTGTTTGGTAGTTTTTATCTTAGACAATGTATTTACAACTTGGCTCCTATGCATGAAAATGCAGTACCGCTGACTGCATGTGTGTTTGTCATTACAAGTGCTGTTAACATTGGTAACTTTTAATGATGCAAAGCTGTAATGTATTTCAAACTCGTACTGGCAGTAGACACTTTTGGCTTATAAGAACTTTTAAGAATTTCTTCAAAACCATTCTTATCAGTGGAAGAGGAGCGAACAAAAAACTAATTTTATTAATTTATCATCATCATCATCATCATCATCACACTTTATAGACCGTTTGTACCTTTCGGTGTGAGGTCTTTACTACTGATCATGGACCACCCTTCTCCATACTCCCCTATCCTGTGCCAAGGAGATGGTTTGTTCGCCTAGAGAAAGTCCCCTAACTTCTAAATCGGATTTAATTGAGTCTATAAACCTTCTCCTTGGCCTACCCCTGGGACGCACACCCGGGACTTGAGCATCCAATATCCTCTTTGGTAGCCTGCTATTACCCATCCTCTGAACGTGCCCGTACCACCGCAGACGACTAATCCTTGCCGCCTCTTCCACTGATGTAACCCCTAAGTTTTCCCTGATGTCGTCGTTCCTAATATGATTGTCCCACTGTTCCCTCCGATTTACTTTTGCTATGCTCCTAAGAACCCTCATATCAGAAACCTCCAGGTCATGCACAAGGTATCCGCAGTCCACCCAACTTTCACTACCGTATAAAATCGTTGGTCTGAAGATTGACCTGTGAATAGCTAGCTTTGTGCCACTACTTAACTCCTTTTTGTTGAACACATACGACCTCAACTGACTGGCCACTGCCTTTCCCATTCTTCTCCTTTCTTCAAATTCCCTAACTAACTTGCCATTCTCCGAAAAAATGGCTCCTAAATATTTAAACTCAGAGACCTGTTCCAACTGCTCCCCATTTAAACTGCAAATTACATCCTTCCGGGATTTGCCAATATGCATAACTTTAGTTTTACTGACACTTATTTTCATGCCGTATTCCTCACATGCAGCATTCAGGCAGTCTAAATTCTCCTGCAAATCCTTGGCATTATCTGCTAATAGAGTTAAGTCATCCGCATAGGCCAGGAGTTTCATGATTACTTCCCCCACCTTCACATTCCCTTGCAAATTCGCTTGCCTGATAATCTTGTCCATAAAAATTATGAACAGAAGAGGGGAGAGACAACAACCCTGACGAACTCCCTCATTAACTTCGAAAGCCTCACTAATTTCACCATCTATCCGTACCGCAGCCTTGCTCCCTGAGTAGATGCTTTTGATAGCGCCCAATAAACTTCCATTAACCCCGTATTCGCCAAGTACCTCGAACAGCTTTTGCCTCGGTACCCGATCGAATGCCTTTACTAGGTCGATGATGCACAAGTATAAATCAATATTTCCCTCAGAGAGCTTTTCTATAACCTGCCTGAGACAAAAGATCTGATCCTGACAACCTCTCAGAGGTCTGAAACCACTCTGAACCTCGTCAAGAACATCTTCCACTATAACCCTAACCCTGTCTACTAGCACACTTGCATAAACCTTTCCGACCACGCTCAAGAGTGAAATCCCCCTGTAGTTGGTAAGGACTTTGCGGTTACCCTTCTTGAAGATCGGAGCAATAACACCGACGCTCCAGTCAGCGGGTACTACTGAGGACTTCAATGCTAAATTGAAAATCCTACAAAGCCATTGAACCCCACCCGGCCCGCTATTCTTAATAAATTCTGTCCTAATTTCGTCTATACCTGCGGATTTTCCTGCCTTCAGCCTGCTGACCTTTCGTGACACTTCCTCTAATGTAATTTCCTCCTCACCCTCCAAGCTACGGCCCTCTTCCCTGTCAAGGCTTGTTACGGGATTGACAGAGGCGAATAGATCCTGAAAGTAATCCTGCCAGGTTTTCAGGACCTCACCCTTACCTGTAACTAATTCGCCATCTTTACCCAAAATGCTACCGCAGCCCTCCTTTTCACCACCACGCCTAATATCCTTGATTGCCGACCAAAATTTTTTACCCCTTCCTTGACCAGCCTCTTCCAATTCCTCCCCAAACTTTTTCCACGACCGATCCTTCGCTTCCTTGACTAGAGCCTTAACCGCCTGCCTGCAAGCCCTGTAAGCCTCATGCTTTTCGCCCGTCTTATCCTGTAACCAAATCAAATACAGCTTCCTTTTCTCTAATACCGCCTTTTTGATATCTGCGTTCCACCAGCCTGTCTTTTTGTTTCTACCCCCACTAGAGACACTACCTAGACATTCCTCAGCTACGCCCAAGCCAAATTCCTTAAAGTTTGCCCACTCAACCTCAATGTCTACGCAGTCCGGAGGAAGCCTTTCGAAAGCTTCGCTGAATTTTGACATAAAGCGAGACTTAACTTCCTCGTCCCTGAATTTTCCCACACGAAATTTCCGAACCACCACTTTTTTCCTTTTAGCCTGACAGAGTTTACTAACAGAGAGATGGGTACCCAAAAGGTAGTGGTCTGAGCCAAATGTGAAACCCCTGAAAACACGTGTGTTCCTGACTTCCTGTCTCCTGTCCTGCTCTATAACCATGTAATCAATTATTGACTTGTGCCCCAAACTATTATTAACGTAAGTGTACCGATGGATCCACCTATGCCTAAAGAAAGAGTTGGTTACTGCCAGTCCATTGAAATCGCAGAAATCCAACAACCGCTTTCCGTTTGAGTTTAAAACATCCTCCCCGAATTTGCCCATTACCCTTTCATAGCCGCCACTGGTCTTACTGTTTCCTATTCTCGCGTTGAAATCCCCCAACAGAATCACACCCTCACTACCTTTTTTGCTGACAACATCCCCTAACTGCTCGTAAAAGGTGTCAAGACCGCCAGCACTGCTACCCTCGCACGGGCTATAAACACTAACCAGCCGACAAATACCTCCTGTCAGCTTAATGGAGACCCACATGATCCTTTCACTTACATACCGCACGCCCAAAACAAACTTTTCTAATTCCCTTTTGACAGCCATTCCAACTCCCCAGTTCGCCCTACCAGACTGAACACCAGACGAAAACACTTTATAACCGCCCACCAGTTCTTCGCGCTGCCCTTTCGTCCTAATGTCGCTCAACGCTAATATATCTACACCCTAATCCATTGCCAAGTCCACCACCTACACCATAATCCATTGCCAAGTCCACCAACTCACCCTTGCGACCCCTAAAACCCCCATTAACGTTTAGACTTCCAATAAACAAACCATCAACCTTTTTACATTGCCTGATCGCCAACGATGGGGTACCGTTCGAGTCCCGCATTGGTCGTACCCCGTGACCAACACTCGTCCGAGGCTGCCTATGACCGTTTTTACCAATAATGAATACAGTGGGACGGCCTGGTAAGCCGAACCGCACTGGAAGTTCAAGCCTCAATGGGGACATCACACACGTGCCTGAGATGCTAAGCGCAAGCTCATTTATTTTTGCCAAAAAAGAATTGCTATATGAATAGCGAAGAAGTTAACCGTAACCGTAGACAAACACCTACTTGAAATTCTATACCAAAATCACAAACACAAAACGCCGATTGTTTTGCATGAAGAAAACAAAACAAACACCCGAAAAACGCTGTAACTTTGAGGTTATGTGAGCACTACGTTGCTTGAAAAGAAAATGCAGATTTTAATTGATATCTAAAAAAGTTACAAAAACACACACTAATTTAACTTAACTTATTTACGAGAAACTGTGATTTAAAACGCGAA
>WJQU01002503.1:10286-47459 GCA_029228625.1 Pseudolycoriella hygida | reverse complement strand
TACGGACAGTGAATCGTCGGTCAAGTTTTCGTTAGGGGTTAGTTCTCTAATGCATCTCAATTCTAGAGACCCTATCAAGCAAAAATGACGTTAAGCTTGCCTGAGTACCGGGACATTCTGGAATTGCGAGGAACGAAAAAGCCGACGAACTAGCCAGGAGTGGAAGTGCTGAATTCATTGGAGCTGAACCGGCTGTCGGAGGATGCGCGGTTTTGATGAGGACTCTACTGAGGAAAGAAACGACAAAAAAAACATCAAAATAGGTGCAGACAATCGAAGGAATTCTTGGTGGGTTGAAATAAAAAGAACATCAGTCTGGGCCGTGTCAAGCACGTGTCACACGTTGATTGGAATTCAGACGGGGCACACATGCCCGAACTATCATCTTAACAAGATAGGGATCGTAAATGACCAGTCTGTAGAAGCTGTGGCTTAGAGCCAGAGAGAGCGAGACATTTTACATGCACATTGCACATGTCCAGCGCTCATGAATCTTAGAACAAAGCACTTGAGAGATTTTTATCTAACTTCCGAAGAGCAATTGGAACCGAGATTGGAACTTAATTTAACTAATTTGTTGTCTTTTATTAATGGAATGGAAAAATTTAAACTAACAAAAGGAGAACAGCACAATGGAACCAAAGGAATTGAAGCTTTTCATACACTTCCATAGCTACCAGGAATTTTGAAGAAAGTTTTCATCCGAGTATTTTGTGCCAAAGATTTTGGAATATTTTAATAACGAAAATTGTATTTTCGCATAAAGGAATGTTGTCACACAGCATGAGAAATGATCAAGCGAATAATTTAGTAGTTCGAGTCTGTGGAAAAATTATTTGGCAGAATTATTAAATGCTACTTGATTATGATACCCGCCATTTAGTGTAATTAAAATTCCAGAAAAGTTTGTTTTATAATAAATATCATTACAATTTATCTGAACAACATGCAGTGAGAAAAAAGTATGTGGTAAGTATGAGATGCGCGCGGCCAGAAAGCAAAATATAAGAAAAAATTGCTTCATTTCAGATAAAAAAAAACCTAATTATAGATCACCCTATTTTTACTTTATGTAATTTTTTTTTTATTATTTTAAATTTAGAATTGCCGTTTTTTTAATATCAACACACAGAGTAAGAAATAAGGAAAAAAATCTACTCGCAACTACATCAGCGACGCATTACGCATGATTGAAACGAAACAAAAATTCTAAAATTAACATATGGAATCAAGTAAGAAAAAAAATTCACATTCAAACACTTGTGGAAAACATATTTTTGGCATGCTGAAAGAAAAATTGGTAATGTAAAAAATGTTATGTTTTGAGGTGAAAAACTTTTTTTTTTTCGAATCGATATTTTGAGTGAAGTTTTTAGGTTGACTGGCGAAACGTATTATTTTCGTATGCATTTTCGTAGTGTTACATAATTTCGGAAAATAATTTTCCCGAGATTTGACCGTTGAAAATGATTTAGGAAATGAATTTATTTTCGTTTACTTTGAATTCACTTTACTATCCGATGACCGCAGAGAAATGATCATTTGTTTTTTTTAATGAACGGGCGCCATCGCCAGAGCCGTTTCTTCGATTCGTTTGTAACTTACGAATCCGTAGCTTCCTAAGAGTCGTATTTATGGCTTTCGCAACTATAGGAATTCGTAAAAGCGGAACAACTACCATAAGGTAGGTGATCTGCAACTTACGTAGTTCCCAGCGAAGATATCACCTATCTAACACCCACAAAGAACATTAGAATTTTCTACGGTTTTATATCTTTACGTCGCATCGGCTGCTGTCAAAGTACAGCACGTTTCATGATGAGATACGCACAGTCTATACCCTTATCACGTCGGGGTCACCAATTGTTGTGATTATGTTATTGTTAGGATAACTAAGTTTATTATTATAATAAAATATTTATCCAATCTGGTTTGCAGCGTTTAATTTGCGAGCTTACTGCATGAAGGCTTAGCGACGAATGATGATTCTGTCAGACGAACATCAATTTCGACTACGGTTTTCGCAATTGGAGTGAGCAGTCAATTCTATTCGTTTTGTGCGCCGTAATTCCGAATGTGAATTACGATTATTTTGTCACTGCATATGAAACCGACTCGACGTCTCACTAAACACGTGGATGTGACCTTAAAGGTAACACTTCCAAAAATAGGAGATTTTCTTTCGGAGAACAACACCAGCAAATTATGAAACAGTTGAAATATTAAAAAACGTGGAAAAGTGAATATCAAGACACACAGTTTTAGGACTATCGACGATTGAATAGGTACTAATGATGGATGAGACACAACTTTTTGTCCATTTGGTATCCGTTCACGCATGATTTTTGATGGAATTTTCGACCTGCTCTTGTCTTTCCCGTGACGCAAGTCTACACGCGAGCAAAAAATTAAGAACGACGTACCCCCCCCCCCCCCCAAAAACATTTTTCCTGGATTCTTCTGGAAATTCTAAGACGAAGTGTCTTTTCACTCATTAAAATCGGTTCGGTGGATCCGAAGATATGATCTTCAGAAAATCGTCATTTTCCATACAAAATGTGCTATTTCATAGAAGCCAAAGTTAATGTTACTTTTTTTTTACCTTTTAAAAAGTTTTTTTTACAAAATATCGAATATTTTAAAAAATTCGTCAGGGCTTTCATCTTCAACATTTTTCGTTAGTTAGTTAGTTTGTTCCAGAGCCATTTGTATGAAAACCGACTTCCCGACAACACAAACTTCCAAGTAAGAGTTTCATTTTTCACATTTTTTATAACGCCGTATAAAACCGAAAAACAAAACCCAACATTGATCCGTCCACGGCGAATAAACAAAAAACACCAACCGACTTTTTTGGCTCGTGCTCGAAAACGACTCGATAAATTTTCTTGAAATTTTGCAGGGACCTTCGGGTGGGCATTCTACGCCATATGAGGGCGTAGGGGTGGTACTGGCCTAGTTTCGGCGCCAGAGCTCTTAGAAGGCGCCATATAAAGCCCAAATGCGTGTGTGTATGCGTAATGTGTATGGTAGCAGATTTTGTATGAGACAAGATTGGGTTTTCGAGATAGAGGTTTGGTGTCAAAGGGAAAATTGTTGGGTTGGGTGCGTAGTGTATCAGGGTGACCGCCAAAATGGCGGAAAATACTCGGGGAATCAAAAAAAAACTTTTGATATGTTGTAGAGAAAGTTGGTGGATCATTTTCGCCCATGAAAGTAGTAGCCGCTTCGCTTCGATTCGGCGACGGCGCGGCGGTGGCTCAAAAAAAACTTTTTATATGTTGTAGAAGAAGTTGAGGGGATCATTTTCGCCCATGGAAGTAGTAACCGCCGTGCTTCAGTTCGGCGGCGGCTTAAAAAAATAGAATTTTTTTCGCCGAAAATATTTTTCGCCGAAATTTGTTTCCTATTTTCTTCCAAAACTACTGATATCACAACAAAGACCCTTTTAAAAAGGAAACGTGACGCAAGTCCTCGTCTCTTCTTCCAAAACAACTGATATCAATTGGGGTGACGTTTAAAGCTTTGAAACGCAAAAAATTCTTTTGGAATGTTTACATTTTTGATTAAAGAAATGCGTCGCAAATGCCGGATCTACCAATGTTATAATTTTTCTACGCTTTCAGCTTCCATACACAAAAATTAGATTTTCTGTACAAAAATACGCCATACATCCCATTAAGTCAAATTTTTGCGTTGTGAAAGCTGAAAGAACAGAAAAACTATAAGGGAGTCCGGCATTTGGTAATTTTTCGTGAATATTTATTAAATGATGAGGTTTTTTGTTCAGTGTTGTAGAGAAAAAGTAGCGAATATTTTGTCTATGGATGTGTGGGTCAGAGGACTCTCCTAAGTGCTCTAGGTCGATTCGAAAATCGGCCTTAATACAAAAAATTCCCTATGTGTAAACAAATTTTTTCATTTTTTTAAACTTTGTCCTTTCGGCAATTTCCAATCCAATTTGTGGATGTAGTTTCATACACTTAACAGTTAAGGCAATATTTATTTAGATTCGTTTGAGTCTTTTTGCGACATCTATTCTGTTTGCCACATCTATTCTGATGCGTACGGGTCCCTTGCATATTGTGTTTTTTCTCGGGTGGTTGCTTCATCGGGATCTCTTGGGATATTACGAAAAAACCATGTTAGTCCAGCATTTCCCGGGCGCAGGTTAAAATTAGCCCTCTAGCATATAATGGAATATCCCGATCTGTGAACTAAGAGTTTTCGCTGGTCTCAGATGAGTGATCATATTCTTAGTTGAATTAAATAATCAACTCATAAAACCAATTTATCAGAATAGCGTTATTTATAGCCTCAAGTGATGGGCGAATGGAATGAGTCTATTTTAATCGTATAGCACACCTTGCGTTTATAAATTAATAACCGAACGAAAGCTGAAAAAAGTATATGTGTCTGTTAATAGAACATTTTTATGTTTCATTTAATCGCTTTGGCGCGAGTTAAATTTCATCAATAAATTCGGTTTAAATTCATGTCGCATTGTAGCACCGAGTGTCACTTTGATAATAAAAATTCATCCCAAGTCCATTGTTGCCGTAATAATCAGGTGCAATCGTTCTTTCAGCCATTATGACAAGAGATGTCGCCACCAATCAATAACAGAAAAGCAAGAAGATATCAGGCTCGTCGCCCCCCTCTACTGGAATTTTCAAGTAAATAAAAATTTAACACTGAATAAGCAAAAGAATAACTTTAGGTCAAAATGGGATTAGTGAAACCTTTGAACAATTAATAAAAAAATTCTTTGCTCGCTTCGGTCGGACATTTCATACTCTTCTCATTTTTCTTGTGAGTGCATCAAATTATTGCAAATGAAAGTGCTAGAAAAATTAGTAGTACGGTATTAGACTCCATGTTATAACTTTCTCTTTAGAGGAATAAAGAGAAATTATTCATTTTAGATGATAATATGAAAAGTGTCTCTGTAAACTCTGTAAGCTTTGGTAATTCTGGCGAGAAATGATAGAAATTTAAAGGCCTGACATCCAATGAAAATGCTAAATATTAAAAATATTTCTCTCGCTTCGCTCGCGATTCAAAATTTCCTTCGCAATTTAAATCATTTTCTTGCCAGTCGAGAAAACGTGTGTTTTAGATTTTTCTTTGGATCTTTTATAAAATTCATATTTTCCCTCTCCCTGTCAATTCATCCTGGCTACGGACCTTGTGTCAATGCGATGCCCAAACTGTATTCAATTTTCGTTAAAACACCTCCGATTATACGATACCTGATGCAAAATGATTGCTAAGAAATGCTAAGTTGGTGCCGCTGTGCCTGAAGATAGGTGAACATAGAATAGACTCTGTCAATTCGGCTGCACAACACAAGAATGTCTATGTGAATAACTTATTTTTTTCGCCGTCGCTCATAAATATATCAAAATCGAAAGCAGAGAAACTATAACAGGTGAGACATTGGCTTCTGTCAAAGTATAGCAGGATTCATGATAAAATGCAAAAAAATCTCTAGGAATTCATAGGACTGTGCGCATGTTATCATGAAATATGCTATACTTTAGAGTATTTTGACAGCAGCCGATGTCGCACTAAACGTGTGAACAGCCACAGTAGAACGTTTAAAATCTCGTTTGACGAAAAGCAACACCGCTAAGATATACCAACACAACGTAGACTATAGGATTTTTATAGCAAGAGACACCCATTTCATGATAGACAATTTAGTGTGGAAAGTTACTTCATCAAAAGAAAATGCCAGAAATTATTCCGCCTCATCACTATCAACATAAAACTCAAAAATGCATTAACATATGTTCAAGAGACCAATGCAATTTGTACACTGAAATTACTTTCTGGTACTAAATTATGCTGTCATGCAAAGACACGATGTTTTATGTAAACAGGTGTTACATTAGGGCGTGAAAAAAGTGCATTTTCTTGAAATATTGCACACAATTTTGACCGAGAAAGTGAAACCAATCATCATTTTAATTAAACACCATTTGACTCATTAAAATACACTATCAGTCATTTATATGAAATGAAACATCACAAAAATCGTAGGTGGAAGCAACAAACAAAATCTAATTATTTTAAAACAACCAAATTTTCATGGCTCTTCAGATCAAATCTCTTTGGGCATTCAAAATTAGCCACAAGCACAACAACAACGACAACAACAACATCACCAGCTAAGCAACCGTGAGCGCAATGAAATGGAAAATAGAAAGGAAAAAAAAACTATTTTTCCCACAAAAATCTAAAAATACATTTTTCAATTGAATGTTGAAATTATTTATAGACCCATTACACATATCCACCAACAGTGTTGAACATCTCTTGAATAATAATTAATGATCGCGAAACAAAGTACCCACTCAAATATTCTATATGTTTATTATATCACATGGATTTGGCATAGAATCTTACGTGCCATTTATTTAATATTACGGCATTTAAAATATCATGCGAATTATAAATATATTTGGATAGGACGATAACGTGTCCACACGATTGATATCTGTATAAGTGAAAGTCAAAACATTTTCCTCACTCATCCTTGACAACCAAAAAAAGCGGACCAATGTAATCCATGGTCATCGAACAAATAAAACGGAACGAAAAGTCAATTAACTTTATACCTTGATAAATTGTATTGGCAGTTTGTTTGACCTTCACAATGTTAGCATACCTGCAATCGCTTTAAAGAACGACATTCTGTCATCAATTCGGTTTATATTTAAAAGTAATCTTCACCTCAATTTCTATCAATTAAGTCTCTTTTTCGAATCGATTTATTGAGTCCATCAGCTATTTTTGATAGATCAAGATTATCAGATCGATGGGGTGCCATTTCAAACAAATTTCCGAAAATTCTACTTTCATAGATGTGTCACAGTCCATTTTCGTTTTGCGAACAGCTTCACTTTTTGAACGATGTTTCAAGCTTTCCAAAAAGCACGTAATTTTGTAAGGAGAAAAATTGTTTTTCGCGAATAATTTATCACAACAAAAAACCTTTTTAAAAGGGAAACGTGACGCAAGTGCTCGTCTCTTCTTCCAAAACAATTTGGGTGACGCTTACAGCTTCGGAACTCAAAAAATTCTCTTGAAATATTTTCATTTTTGATTAAAGAAATGCGTTACAAATGCCGGACCCCTCAATGTTTTTCTGTTCTTTCAGATTTGACACGAAAAAAAAAAGTTTCGCGTGATGTGTGGAGTACGGGTAGCAAAATTTTTGGCGTGCGAAATCTGAAAGCGCAAAAAAAAGTATTACGTTGGGAGGGTCCGGCATTATTGACGCATTTCTTCAACCTAAAATGAAAATATTTCAAAAGTATTTTTTGAGTTCCGAAGCTGTAAGCGTCACCCAAATTGATATCAGTTGTTTTGGAAGAAGAGACGAGCACTTGCGTCACGTTTCCCTTTTAAAAAGGGTTTCTGTGGTGATATCAGGAGTTTTGGAAGAAAAAAGAAAAAAAATTTCCGGCGAAAAAAATTTCCAGCGAAAAAAATTTCCGGCGAAAAAAATTCCGGCGAAAAACAATTTTCAGCGTAAAAAAGATTTTCGGCGAAACTTTCCGACGAAAGAAACTTTCCGGCGAAAAAAATTTTCAGCGAAAAAAATTTTCCAGCGAAAAAAATTTCCTTTGACACGAAACATCTACATTATCTTCAACAAAAAAAAATTAAAAAAAATCAATTGGCCCCCTAAATCCGTCCCATACCACCGTCGACCATTTTGTTGGTCACCCTGACACACTACACACCCATCTTCTTTTCCCATGACAGCAAACATCTATCTCCATCCTAACAAAGTCCAAAAATCTTGCTCATATTTGACTCAAACTTTCAATACACTCACACACACATACAAAACATTCTTTTATATGGGCTTTATATGGCGCCTTCTAAGAGCCGTGGCACCCAAACAAGGCCGGTACCCTCCCCCCCCCCTTTTTTAAAATCTCATATGGCGTAGAATGCCCACCCGAATGTCACTGCAAAATTTCAGGAAAAGTTATAGAGCCGTTTCCGAGCACGAACCAAAAAAGTCGGTTTTTATAGAAATGGCTCTGGAACTAACTAACCCACTAACCAACTATGGAACTAACGGAGGATGTTTCCATTAACTTTGACTTCTATGAAATAGCACATTTTCTAAAGGTCATATCTTCGGATCCACTGAACCGATTTTAATGAGTAAAATGTCGATTTCAATCGAAATTTTACGTAGAATCCGAAAAACTAGGTCTCCATGGGGGTATGACGCAAGGGAAAAAAGTTTGAATTTAGATTTATGGCAACACACAGTGTTTCTTATAAAAATACTTTTGAAGATATTTGTAAGACTACAGCGCTGTAAGTAGCGCTACAAAAAAAGGACGAAAAATGACAAGAAAAAAGCCTCAAAAAGTATATAAAAAGTGTCCAAGCGGGTTCATAAGGAAGATCTTATCAATGCCTATGAAACTCTATGAAATTCGTGGAAATTGGAAGTATCCGGGTAGATATTTGGTCAAAATAGCGCTAAAAAGTGACATTTTAGAAAAACTATGATTTTAAAGATTTTTACGATTTCCTCATTCTCCGAATATTATCGTAACGTTAACCGATTTCAACATTTGGAAGCTTGTTGGAAAGAGATGTACGAGTTATAAGATGTGAGATACTTTAAGAAGATATTTGGAACGCTAGAACGCTACAAGTAGCGCTAAAGAACGAAAAACGTCGAAAAAAAGCCACAAAAAGTGACCTCGAAAAAGTTAGCACCGAGCACAAAATACACTGGTACCATATGGCTAATTCCATCGTTGCCGTCACCTGAGTAACGAATCATCTCTTTTAATGTGATTTATATCAACACGAGACAAAACACATTCGTTCGCCAAGTGACATGGTAGCGACATTGTATGGGTTACCGATGGAATTGGCCATATACCATCGATACGATTATTCCCTACGTCTTCTTACGTGAGAGAAGAGAGAGAGAAAATGACGTAAATGATACGTTAGGTTTCTGAATCACTGAAAACTTGAAAAGTTCCAGGAATCGTACAGTCTAACATGTTGTAATCAAGCCTACAGTCTCCTAAAGTTCCTAAAAATCAACTTGTAACCTCAATATACCACCTGAAGACTTCCGTTTCGGCCCACTGGTCTGAAGAACCACAAAAGTTCAACTCTATTCGCTGAAATAGAGTGAAACAAACTTCTTCGGGGCCATCATGAGGAGCGACAAGAAGTATTGGTTTTTCAGACCGAATGCGTTCTACGGTTTTTGGAGGGTGAACTATCTTACACGCTCTATTGTTCTAACGTTCTCTTTCCCACGAAAAGCCATAGTCTTGGACTAGGGGTTGTCTATGTGCATAACGGTGAAGAAAAGAATGAAGGGGAAGAAAGATGAACGAATTGTGAAGGGGTAGGAGTACAGGGAGTGGGTAGGTGGAAAAGGGGTAGAAAAGGAAAATTAACGGTTTAGGTAGAATTCAGGGTTTGATTGTTATATGTGTGTATGGAGTCCAGGGAAGTTAACGGTTTTGGTGGAATTCACGGTTCGATTGTCATTTGGATGGAGTCCAGGGAGAGAATGGAATGAACGGCAAAGTTGGAGAAAATGAATACTTTCTGGTTATGCACTTATCAACCGACCGGAAAAGTTCATGACGAAGAAGTTTGTTTCACTCTATTTCAGCGAATAGAGTTGACCTTTGTGGTTTTTCAGACTAGCGGGCCAAAACGGAAGTCTTTGGGTGGTATATTGAGGTTACAAATTGATTTTTAGGAACTTTAGGAGACTATAGGCTTGATTACAACATGTTAGACTGTACCACCCATGGAACTTTTCAAGTTTTCAAGCTAAAGAAAAGGTAGGAAAAGGAGTGATTCAGAAAGTTATACAAGTTATACATGATTTCGATCATGTGGTACTCTGGTATCCAAGCCTTCGCCACCTCGTTAGGCGGTGGTATTTTCTGATATATTTTCCCTTTTTTCTTGGAGCGCCCATTATGTTGCGACATTGTATGGGTTATCGATGGAATTAGCCATATACCATCGATACCATTATTCCCTACGTCTTACGTAAGATATAAGTCAACGCCTTTATGCACTAACCAACTTTTACCATTGTTCTTCAATGGAAAAAGGTGATTGCTGTATAAGGTTACCGAAGTAAGAGAATGACGTAAATGATACGTTAGGCTTACGTACTGACGAATTGCCTAGTCGTCCGATATTTTGTGTCGCACAAAATTCGATTCCAATAGATTGTGTCATTAGTTTTATGTTTGTCCGTTTTCACGGAACCACCAAAAAACAAAGATGTCACCAATTGAGGTTTGTTGACATGGCACGATCTATTGATAAATACAAAGGAAACATCTATTGCTTACCTAAATGAAACCTAATTTATGTCGTTTTCTCTTACTCATCTCTCACGTAACACGTAGGGAACAATGGTATCGAAAATTCAAATTAATGGTGGTTGCACATTGCATATTTGGTTGAAGCTTTACGTGAAAAATTATCATTGAAGACAGGGCGAAGTGGATAGGAAATAAAATTTCTTTGGCATCGTTACATAGTACACTTAATCTTGTAAGTTAGGACGGTAATTATATGGAAAATTTCGAGAACACTGCGAAATTGGTGGAGAAACCAGATAAATCAATCATTTCCCACACCTCTCAGAGTTGGCTTTTTCTTTCGTAGGCAAATGTCGAGGCTGTAAGATGAATCTATTCATCAGCCATTTCGTTTACAGCCTCGCGTCATCGGATTAGGCACGTTAGTGAACGGTGTCTTACTCATGTATCTGTGGCAAACCACAACCTATCCAATTTTATTTGGTTTCCGTTGGATTCTAAGAAAAGTCATTCGTCAATTTTAACTTACACAAGGCTAGCGGTTACAACGAACCTGCCAATGAGTCATATATTTGGCTAACTACAATAACATTTCACAGTTCTCTATGAAGTATCTACGAGTTTCACTTACAAAAATTTATTTGCTTCAAACCACTTCAGAATCCAATTTTCGTTGAGTTATGTTTGAAATATGAACAATTATCTTAATTACGTAGACAACAGCGCTACAACTTTAGCCATTAATTCAATTTCAAACATAAATATAATGAGACTATGAAATTTATATGCACGAAAATGAAAATAGTTTCCCGTCTGTGCACCCGCGATATTAGTAGGCACAATAACTTGATCGGCGAAAGTTCATAATATTGAGTCCTATTTCAGTAACTAGAAGAAAAACAAAATAATGGGCAACGTAATAAAATGTTTCTTGGAGCCGTTCAGACTTAGAGATTCAAAATTGCTCTTATCTGCGCATGGTTTTCCATAACATTGGAGATTAAACAAAACGGAAAATGTAAAGAATTTTTCTTTTCTGCTTCACATTCACCACATGTACTCGAAACACATAATCTGCCACATCGAAATACCTTGATCACTAGCGAAAGTGATACCAAATACCCATCGAGAATGTTCTAGTTGTCCCTATCACTCGCATTTCATTATACAAATCCAAATAATTTTTCCCATTATTTCAAAATTATTGCCGAGAAAATCTCAACATTAAACATTCAAAAAAAATGTTTTGCGTTTAACACACCCATCGCCACATAGCACAGCAATGTGATCTCGGTAATTTTTGGCCCCGCAATGACCACCAAACCATGCCATATAAGAACTCGCCTGTCGTCTATATTCAGATAGAGCGATGTTTCTTCGTGTTTTTCGCTCTCATTCACACTGGTTGCAATGATTGTGTTACTCGCTCGTAAGAACTGTGCGTCTACACAACTTGCGGATAAATTTAAACAGAATTAGTTGAAAATTTTTTCAGATTCTTTTTTTTTTCATTTCGTTGATCGTTTTTATGGGAGAAATGTAGTAGTCTTCGTACTTGCACCATTATTTTTTGTTAGTATGTCGGGCATACTTTCCAAGAATTGTTTAAAACTCCCGAATGGTTACAATAAATAAATCACATTTGATGAAATGAGATGTTTGCCAGTTGCACATAAAGTAAAAATTGATCATTTGTTGTGATCAGGAAAATTTATAGCTGTAAAATAAATCGCACACTTCATGCATCAGGAATGGCAAATTTTGACTCGTACGATTTGAAGGGCTTACGCTTTTTGCGCAAAACTAATAAGAATTCGTGAACATTTATGGGTAAACTGAAGCTTGTGGTACCGTACGTTCTTGCAACGCTGTCTTAAGGTTGTGGTGTAGAAACGGATGTGCAACTGATGTGTGCCGAACTGAAGAACCGTTGTGTAACCGTTATTCGTATTTCTAGATTTCTCAGTCAGATTTCTAGATCTCTCAGATCGATGCACACAGATCAATGGACCATTTGTGCTACCCACTACCCAGTCATCATAAAAATCCTTTTAGAAGTCTTGCTAAGGACCTCTCTCCCACACGAAAACCCTGTCCACATCGCCGGCCTTGTACAAGAGCCAGCAATCGATTGGACACCTCTTGAACATTTGCACACGTGGCATATGACCCGAGCTCCTACTTCACGTTCGTATGCAATCAGATGCTACCCTATTAAAGTAACTAGTCCAGTCCAGGTCTAACCTCTCACCGTAAACCGCAAAGCTTTCTCGCTCGGGTCTCAAAGATGCTCGCTCATGGAAATAGTACCGCCTACGATTCGTATAAAAAGTTATTCATTTTCAACTTTTTAGTGTTACGGTTAAATAACGATTTCTAAACTTTGGCGACCGATACACACGGTTGCACTCGTTTCTACAACTTTATGATATCTTTGCAGCGAATAATAACTTCCTTCATACCGAAACAACACTCTGGACCAAATCTGATTGAAGAGACTGTTCTTCCATACCGGTATAGGTTGCATCTACATGTTAGAAGATAGAATAGAGATACAATCTGTATCCAAGGGCCTTCCAAGGGACAGCTGTTATGTGGTAAGTGAAATTTTCCCGCAGGGAGTTATCGCCCAGAGAAGTGAAATGAGACTTATCACCCGGGGAATTATCGCCCAGAAATTATCACACAGGATGGCATTTTCCTCATACAAATTGGACGCTTTAGAACCCATCCAAGTGGCATTTTCCTTGTACTTTACCGCTTTAATTGCGGGGTGATAATTTCTGGCTGATAATTCTCATTTGCCTGGGAGATAATTCCCATTTTTTTCAGTCTGGGGGATAATTCATGTCGCCTGTATGGAGATTTTTTCTCTAAGGTATGTCTTGATGGATTCCTACAAGACATTCAGGCTTTAGGGTCAAAAGGCGGTACTTAACTAACGCTAGAGTCGCTTTCAAAGACAGTACGGTGAAGTGAAAATATTTTTTCCCTCGAATACATAGTGAATTGGATCACAGCAGTTCACGTGTTGAGTTTGGGCGACTTTATCCTATATCCTTCCTAGGCAACCAGGTCGGTTCTGAGAAAAGTTAGTAGAAAGGTGATCTTGATCGCGATCTAGGAAATACGAGAGTGAACCGTGGGTTTCAGGCTAAAAGCTAAAACATATCCAAGTGTGCATCAGAATATTATGGGGGAAAGAGAACAGATCCCTGTTTCCATTCGTAAAGGATATAACTACAATCTTCAACTTTTGACAGCTGTCATATTTGAATTTCGGGACCAAGTTTTACAAAAATAAACTGGATCCTCTAAATTCTTCATATTTTTTATGTCAGTGTGAGGATTCATTTTTAAGACTTCGAACAAAAATTCGAATCTGACAGCTGTCAAAAGTTAACCTTTACGAATGGTGACGAGGAGATGTTACAATAAGACTCGACTAAATCAGAATAAATATTGCGTTGACTTTTGAGAATATGAAATTATCTCAGTAAATGTTGCCTTAACTCTTAAGTGCAAATTACATCCACAAATTGGATCGGAGATTGCCGAAAGGGCAACATGGAAAAACATGTCTGAAGCAACGGCGAAAAAACTCTCCATATCCATGAAAAAGCCCAAAGTTTAAAAAAAAACGAAAAAATTGTTTTGTACTAGGGCCGATCTTCGAATCGACCTAGAGCACTTAGGAGAGGCCTTTGACCCATACTTCCATGGACAAAAATGTTCGCTATTTTTTTCTCTACAACACTGAACCTTCAAAAAACCACGTTTTCGACCATAACTTCGAAAGTTCTTAACTAATTTTGCCCGAATTCAAATTCGTTATCATTTATTCAATTATCTTTCAGAACCCTGATTTATGTAGAAAAAACGTTTGTCCCTAGTAGAGACTCAGTATGAAAGCCGTGGCTGAGTCCGACGACTCGAAATCAAAAAATTTTCTTCCATGTCGGGCATGCCTGGACCTTTCCAAAAAAATTATGAAAATCGGAAAAGATTTACGCGAGCTATGTACAAAAGACCGAAAACCACTTAGGCGGCCCTAGCTCAGCAGCCTTTCGTTCAAAAATCCCATCTGTAATAACAAACCCACCTTCAGTGCTACCTTTCAGGGAAAAAAAAGATTTTGAAAATCGGTTAAGCTTTACTCGAGTTATAATGTTTACGGACGGACGGACACATTTTTTTGTGCTGATTTGGCCTCTAAGGACTATGATCGATGCTCCCCCTCCCCCTCCCCGAAAACGAAAGAGGAACTAACCACCGGGTCATAATTCGACTGGTTACAAACGTCGTGGTAAACGCAATAGACCACTTTTCGAAGAGTTTCGTATCTTCGTGCGGGTCTAAAAAGTTAATTTATGGAGGAAGTCGAGACGAACAGTTTTGCCCAAGGAATCATGGGTCGCAATGCTCATTCACAACGGTGTTCTGCAGTAACTGAGTGTTTTCAATGTGGTAACAATAGTCTGACAAAGATGGTGCATAACACTGTTCAAGTAAGGTCGTAGAGCCCAAGCAAGGGTAGTAGGTCGATCCAAAGGCCATAGCAGTCCCCTAGGTCGATTTCATAAGACGTACTT
This sequence comes from Pseudolycoriella hygida, assembly GCA_029228625.1. Classification (NCBI taxonomy): domain Eukaryota; kingdom Metazoa; phylum Arthropoda; class Insecta; order Diptera; family Sciaridae; genus Pseudolycoriella; species Pseudolycoriella hygida. Next base: position 32,512 of record WJQU01002503.1, on the reverse strand, counting down.
CTGAAGGATTGTCGACATTACCTTGGGTGATTCGTATCAGGAACGACTCTTTTTACAACATCTCTCTTCAACGGGTCTTCCTTCGGATCTGCTTCTATGTCTCTTTATGCAAATTACAAATTGACTGTTTCTCATATATCCACTATTTTGAAGAAAAACTCGAGGAAAAATGCAAATTTTGTACATGGAAAACATTTTTCTGAGGTGTCGGAGATCGTTTTCTGCTTCTGATTTGGCATCCATTAAACACCAACGTAAGAAAAGAGCTACCAGTCATAACCCATTCCTGAAAACGCCTTTAAGTAGATAATTTTTTGCGTTTCTTTGATCGATCTAAATGGAAAATCGAATAGATGTCATGTGTCAGCCGTCGTGAGGACATTTTTTACATTGTGAGCGGATCAAAAAAAAAAATTGTTTGCTATGTTTTAGAGAGAGGTGCGGGGAACAGATTCATCCATGGAAGTATGGGTCTAAGGGCAATCCTTAGTGCCCTAAACGGTGCGTCACAGGGCTTTCCAAGTTGCCATTTTGACGATTTCCAATGTAATCTAAGACTTCAATTCCATAAAATTGCAAAGCATTTCTCGATACTCTATGGAAGTTTAGCGTTTGTTTTAATATGCAGTAAGGGTTTGTAACAGTTGTTCCGACATTCACAGATATCTTTGCTTATCGAATCACCTTGGCTAAATCTTTACATATGCAAAAGAATCAAAAAGGCCCGGCCGAGCTACCGCCCGGGTCGGGCAAAAAGCCCTGCGGGCGCAGCCCGAGCGCCCATAGGGCCAGGCCGGCACTGTGTAACAACCAATGGTACTGGTCCTATTTGTGTTTAAAAAAGATTCGACACTTGACATTAAGGGAACCCGACCCGACCTCCTACCCTTTTAGAGCCTGAATGGTTTCCAACGTTTCCCATTCTTGCAATTAAATCGCCGACAAAATGAAAACATTTTCCTTGGATTGTAAATATTTTTATGAACAGAAGAAAAAAATTTATAAGACAATTGTATTCACCAAGTTACAAATTTACACAAAATTCAGCAAATCATTCATTCGTTAATCGTCAATTTGAATATGAAAATTTTAAAATAAAAACAAATACGATGGTCTCAATGACGCTCTGGTTAACTATAAATTAAAAAAACAGCAATCTTTAGAGCCACTCGTTTGGCGAAGTCTTTGTCTTTTTTGACAGTCGTTGCACTTTCATAATTTTGTCTCAGCTGGTCGTTTTGATATATTTATTTACACAGAGCAAACGACCAGCTGAAGCCGAAACGAGAAAGTGTAACGACTTTTTTGGATCCGACTGTACAATAGCTGCCACTATTAGTCATTGCGACATATTCTTTCGTGCCGTAGCATCCTACTGCTTGTACTAAACGATTTGCTGCATTTACTACAAGAATACGGTTTCTCTCCTAAAACTCGGAAATTCAGTCTTTTCAAGAACGTAAACTCCAAGTGTCTCACCTGTGTGCATTCTGTCATGACATGATAAACTAAATTCGTGCTTAAACGAGGCGCCGCATTTCTTACACGCATACGGCCTCACATCTAAAAGAAAACTTTCTGTGGATTTGAGATATTTATCTAATGGTTTTACTTACTTACCGGAGTGAATCCTCATGTGTCTGGTTAAATAACCATTTTGCGAAAAGGTTTTATTGCAAATTTTGCAAGTGTTTAGCTTCTTTTCAGATTCTGAGTTTGGTACATGAAATGCAGACTCAGCCTTCGAGAAAGGTTCTCTTCTGTTGAAGTCAGTCAAAGTCAGTCAGTCACACTCCCAACGGTTTCTTTTAAATCTTTTTTTATCGAATTTCGAATCTTCTAAAGAAACGAAAAACATTAAGGGCCCATTGTCAGGCAAATTAAGAGAAATTGGGTACCTCGGAATGGCAGCCTTCCGCCTCCGATTGGCGATTGTGCTGATTAGTAACTTGCTCTTTCGCAGAGATGAGCTTTTCGTCGCTTGGTAGTAAGATTCGTTGCTCATATTGAGAGATATTTTGTAGTTGGTCATGTCTCTGAGATCTGAGTTCAATGAAAAATATGATTTGCTACGACCGTAATGAGAACAAGGTTATGAGTTCATTACTTATCGACGTAATTGTGGTGAAATGGATGCAGCTTTGAATGGTGCTCCATGTAGATATAGTCGAGGATCGCAGTCTGATTTTCCTAAAAAATGGATCTTTTCAAATCAATTTTGATGCTCATAACCTCCAAACGCAAGTTACGGCAAATATCAAAACAAAATTATTTCGTACCTCAAACAAATCACCGTCAACGTTAGTATTCTTCTCCATGATTATTATAAAACTCTATCCGTTGCAGTTACAGCCGTTGAATATGATTTACAAAACATAAAACTACACAAAGTTGGCACAAGCAGAAGTCGAATTTCAATTCGCGTGTTTACATTCAGCAGATTCTTCGACTACAAGCGAAGTAGTGCAGATACGAAGATTGTACTAGATTTGTTCGCACTGATATTACGCCGAATCCCATAAGGCAGAATTTTCAAAAATTTTCGAAAATTGGTTAAGTTAAAGAACTTTGATGTCTTACCATTTTGTAACGTCACACTTGGATCAGAAAAAGTTTATATTTTTGGAATAACTGAAATTGGAAAATGTAAAAAATAGAGGTGAAGTTCTGAACTAGTAATGTCTCAAAACCGAGTCATGACGCTCTTCTGCGGCGAGATTTGAAAAATCTTTTATTTTGACAAGTGTAGCGTTTGCACGCGTCAAAATAACAGATTTTTCAAATCGAGTTGCTTAAAAAAACACGAGTGAGTTCGCGAGTACCCCAAATTTATCGCGAATGATATACATACTTTTCAAGCAACCAACGGAAGTTATTTTTTTGCCTATCCCCTCCGGAAAGTGATCGTAACATGTTTGTTTACCCCCTGCCAAAATTGAACACTGAATAATTTCTCGATGTTGCACTAAAAACCTACCGCAATTTTATTCCATGGTTGAACTCTGAGAGTACATTCGGCCCACCAATAAAACAAAATAATAGACAGTCGCACCCAATAGCAATGGATCGATATCTACATTTGAAACGTATGTTTATTGACAGCTCATATTTAGCAAAGAAATAAAGTCAAAAATATTACTTTCGATTGTGTCTGTACTTTTATCATTTTGTTCTTATTCGAAAGTCGTGCGAAATAATTAGTTATATTGTCCTAGACCCGTGCGCCGGTCCACTTTTTTCGGCGGCGGCGCTTAAAATTTTTTAAGCTGTCGGTGGCGGCTTACATTGGCTGAGGCTTTTTACCGGCGGCTGACTTCGGCGCGCGTCAAATTTTTTATCGGCGGCGGCGGCGCATTTCGGCGCAAAAATCGGCGCCAGTAAACTTTCTGATTAAAAAAATAACAATTTTATGTTGTTTAAATTTGTTTACGTAGTCTGGTGCGAGTTGTCCTTTCGCTCATATTTTGGGATAAAAGCGATTGGATTGCTGTGGAATATTTAGGAATGTCATACAATTTTATTAGATCAAAGTCATTGAAAATCGCCGAAATGGCAATTTGAAGGAACCCTCCCGAAGTGGCGCACGCACCGACCTATTAAGCAAAGGCCTTGGACCTATACTTTCATGGACAAACATAGCAAAAAGAACTTCTTTTGGCTTATGGCCGACCGTAAAACCAACCTGGACTCCTGAGAAGAGTCGTAGCAAAAATTAAAGGTATTTTAACCTAAAATTCATGGAAAATCTCCAATTATCGTATATAGATCGTGTAGCACGAGTTATGCCAACTCTATGGACACTTTAGCCTGAACCAGTGAATCGGTTTTCATCAACGTTTTTGATTTGACTCCTGAAGTCCTGAATTCCACATCTTTCATTCAAAACCTTGCAAAGCAAATTTCGTCCGGAAACCGCGAAAATATAAGCTAAAAAATTTCACAGTTCTTCAAAAAACCACCTTTTTTATTACTTTTTAGATCGTAAAGTTCTTTTCCGAATTTTGCACATTTTCAATTCCAACACTCCTATTGCGACTACCTTTCAAGGAAAAAAAAGTATTTTGAAAATCAGACAAGATTTACTCGAGTTATCGTGTTGACAGACGGACGGACGGACAATTGTTTCTTTGCAGATTCTGCATCTAAGGACCATGATCGAAGCTCCTTCCCCTCCCCTTCTTACTCCCCCATTTCAAATCGACTGGTTATAAACGTCGTGGTAAACATATAAGCTCTGTTACTTCGTGCGGATCTAAAAATATCATGAATCCTTTGAACCTTTGCTGATATGAGAAAAATATAAAAACTAGAAAATGTATGTAGGTGGCGTAGTTATTCAATGCAAAACTGCCCTGCGGTACAAAGCATAAAATGCTTTCTTACGTCATAAGATGAGAGAATTACATATATTTTCTCTCTCAAAACCTACCCTCTAAGGCTTTTATACTTTGGACAGCAGAAGAGTCATCTTTATTCTGCCGTACAAAGTATAAAAGTCTTGGAGGGTAGATTTTGAGATAGAAAATGTATGAAATTCCCTCATCCTATGAAGTCACCAATGTTTTTATGCTTTGTACGGCAGTATTGTTCTTAATCAGTTGTCATTTTTTCTCCAGTTGCAAGTTCGAAAGTGAATCGTATCTAAATTTAAACATTCTACTTGAAGTGTAAATATTCATTGTTTAGACCCGTACGAAGAACGAAGTTCTTCGAAAAAGGGGTCTTATGCGTTTGTGACCACCCCAATTTCAACACGGGAGTAGGGGGGAGCATCGATCATGGTCCTTAGATGACGAATCAATAATAAAAAAAATATTCGTGCGTCCGTCCGTCACCGCGACAACTTAAGTAAAACTCAACCGATTTTCAAAAACTTCTTTTCCCTGAAAGGTAATCGTAGTTTCGCCGATCTAGGCCGTTTAAGTGATTTTTGGTCTTGTTTACATAACTCGAGTAAGTCTTTTCGGATTTTCATTTTTTTTTGTTTGAAAGGCCCGGGCAATTTTTTTTAATTTTAAGCTTTTGGACTCAGCCAGGGCCCTAAAACTGAATCTCTACTAGGGCCCAACGTGTTTTTTCTACATAAATCGGGTAAATCTTGAATCTTGAATCTTGAATTTGGGCCAAATATAGATTGATAGATTGATAGATTGATAGATTGATAGATAGATAGATAGATTGATAGATTGATAGATTGATAGATAGATAGATAGATAGATAGATAGATAGATAGATTGATAGATTGATAGATTGATAGATAGATTGATAGATTGATAGATAGATAGATAGATAGATAGATAGATTGATAGATTGATAGATAGATAGATAGATAGATAGATAGATTGATAGATTGATAGATTGATAGATTGATAGATTGATAGATTGATTGATAGATTGATAGATTGATAGATTGATAGATTGATAGATTGATAGATTGATAGATTGATAGATTGATAGATTGATAGATTGATAGATTGATAGATTGATAGATTGATAGATTGATAGATTGATAGATTGATAGATTGATAGATTGATAGATTGATAGATTGATAGATTGATAGATTGATAGATTGATAGATTGCATAGATCGATAGATCGATAGATTGATTGAGAGATTGATAGATCGATAGATTGAGATCGATAGATAGATAGATAGATAGATAGATAGATAGATATAGATAGGTAGATAGATAGATAGTAGATAGATAGAGATAGATAGATAGATAGAAGATAGATAGATAGATAGAAACCGACAGATCAGAAAAAAAGTTGTCATAATAATGCGAACAATGGATTTTGGGTAAGATGTATGGAAAAGTACCATCTTCAAACCTCCACATCTCAGCCAATTTTCAACCGATTTGAGGAGTGGGCTTGTTGGAAAGCTGCTGCGACGTAGTTTTTTCAAAAAATAATTTGGAGGGGAGGGGGGGGGGCGAGGGGAAAAAACTCAAAACTTCGCCTATACATGGTGTCTTGTCCCAAAGGTTTTTGTATGGAGGTTTTTGGGTTTGTGGACGTTTTTTTTTGGGATGTGGGGACTGCGTCACGCTCTCCGCTATCGCTCCGAGCATGATAGATAGATAGATAGAACATAGAAACCGATAGATTCGAAAAAAAGTTTCCATAATGATGAGAACAATAGAAAAATTATTTCTCCATACAAAAGTGTCGTTTTCAAACCTCGATATCTCAGCCAATTTTCAACCGATTTTGATGAGTGAGGGCTTGTTTGAAAGCTCCTGCGATTTTTTTTTAGAATAATTTGGAGGGGGAGGGGGGCGAGGGGAAGAAACTTAAAACTTTTTGTAGTTTGCGCCGAAAAATGTCCAAAAATAAAAGCGGCGGCGGAACGTTTTTTTTTATTCGGCGGCAGCGCGATCGGCTAGTCGATTTAGAATTTTTCGGCGGCGGCGATGGGATTTTTTCAAAATTTTTCGGCGGTGATCGGCGCGGCTGGCGCCGGCGCACGGGTCTATATTGGCCTGAGACGACAAAATGGAGATTCAACTGAAAATTACGTTTTTCCTGCATATTTTCTGCTGCCATCCTACCCTATCAAGTCATTCCATGCCGATTAAGCTCATACCGAGCAACTAATCCGATAGATTTGGATGATCCCACAAACTGCATTTTCTTCACATTATGATTTTCTTTTTCGGGATGTGATCGCACACATTTCGTGTATTTGACTAAGCAAAGCTAAATACAAGGAAGAATTTATTTGCACAAATTCAAATGTTCGGCTAATGAACTTCAACTTCTCGAACAGAGAATCAACAAAAAAACAAACCTTTTCAATTCACCTTTTGATTGATGTGAGTGCCACGCGTGCGGCATTCTATTCAAATTCTCAGACAATGAAACTTTTGTTGAAGAAATTGTGTTGTTAAAAGGGTTTTTCCTTAGAGTAAATCTTGGCTAACGAAAACGAATTTTAAGACAAAGATCAGTTGACTACTAATGAGAACATCCAGCGCCTAATATTTGATAGAAATTTCTCTAAAATTAGTTTTGCAAAATCGGGAAAATTCGAAAAAATGTTCACTCTTTCTTCACTTATTAAATATTTTTTATTTAATTTTTACAACACTAGCCTAATTGTTACATAAATTTAAATTATTTTAATTTTTCATTATTTCCATCTTCCTTTTTTTGGATTAAAATCTCAATACAAGTAGTAGCGATAGTATAACAATTTCAATTTGCACGTTTACCAACACATTTGTAACAAAATATAAAATGCGAGCGTTGTATAAATATTTAACGAAACTATTTATGTCTTTTTCTGAATGTAACAAATCAGGGAGAGGGTAAAAAACGAATCCGTGTAAACTGTGTACCAAACCCAAAACAATTATTGTGGATAGAGTATTAGTTTTTTAGAAAAGAAATTAATGTTTTTTTATTGTTGTATGCGTCATTACTACAATTTAGGCAAATCCAAAGCCCTCCGAACATTCATGAATGGCTTTGAGAAGACTGGACCGTAATTTGTCATACGTTTTGTATACAGGGAGATCCAATTGGTTAAAGCTGCAATGAAAATAAAACAAAAATTAATTCAATTTGTTGCAGAAAGTTCAGGCCGAAGTCAACTAAAAGCTTTGAATGTTTTTTTTGGTTAGCTTTCGTAGAGCTTTCAGCGTTGAATTCTATTCTTAAGTCTAGTTTTTCGTCCACAGAGACTTGATATGGCGGCTGGGCTCCCCAGGTAGACTAAAATTGTGAGGAAATGTCATCATCATTTGACATTTTGTCACCATATAAAATACAAAGAAAAATTTCTCCAGCCCAGTGGCGTTTTTCCAAAAAAAGTGGAAGATTCCAACAGACTTAATTAGCGAAGCTTAAAGTGAAATTACTTTTTGAGAGCTTTGAGCTTTTTTCGATTCTCGGTTTATTTTTTGCAAATCTCAGAAAATGTTTTCATAATAAAAAAAATCTCTATCACTATTCTGCCTATGTCGACTTTAAAAACCTTATCTCAGATCTTAGAATCCGAGTGCAAAATCCAAGTCTTTCAACCTAAGATCTAAGCACCAAAATCTGAGAGGCACCATGAAATGCAGGTACCTAAGGTGTGGACACATTAGTCTTAGATTCTGATTTATTGCTTTGGACTCCTATTTCTTAGACCTTGAAACACGGATCTACTCTGATTGGTTACGCCACAATAGCATATCACATCTGTGCTTCAAGTTTTTTATGAAGCTTTGAGTTATCCTTGAATTCCATTAGAAATGTGGAATATTTCGTTGGAATACAAAAGTAATTGGAAGTTCTCAAAACTTTTTCATAAGCGAAAACAAAAAAGCGACAATGACAATCTGATGACTTTCTAGACGCATTGAAAAATCTCGTGGAAGCTCTAGGTGCACTTGTAAGTCCTTTTGGTCGGATGCTCATGTAGACTGCAGAGTACACCTGATGCTTAAAACGAGGAATTAGCATCGTACAACAGGGGATGAGAATCTAAGAATCGGATTTTTTTTTTAGTTTCGGATGGCTTGCAAAAAGGAACTGAATGAAACGACCTTGATGTTAAAACTTAAATCCGAGAATCAGGCAATTGGCTTCAGGATTCAACACTTCTTGCATCTGGAATAAACCATTGTCATGTGTATAGGAAAGTATCGACAGACTGTAGTCAAAGAAGTTGGTTTTGGACCTAAATCACCGAGAAATCACCGATGATTCATCGAGAAATCACCAGGGAATCACCTATGATTCATCGGGGAATCACCGATAATTCACCGGGGAATCACCAATGATTCACTAGGGGAATCATCAATTATTCACCCATCGGTGAATCAACGATGATTCAGCAAGTAACGACCGATGATTCACCGGGGAATCACAGACGATTTACCAAGAAATCACAGATCATTCACCGGAAAATCACAGATCACTCACCGGAAAAACACAGATCATTCACCGGGGAATCACAGATCATTCGCAGAGAAATCAAAGATCATTCACCAAGAAATCGCTGATGATTCACAGAGGAATCACCGATGATTAACAGGACAATTACCGATGATTCACAGGGAAATCATCGATGATTCACCAGGGCATAACAGATGATTCACTGGGGAATTACAGATGATTCACTGTGGAATCACAGCTGATTCACTGGGAAAGATGATTCACTGGGGAATAACAGATGATTCACCGGAGGATAAAAATGATTAACCGGGGAATCACAGATGATTCACTATAGAATCACAGATGATTCACTGGGGAATCACAGATGATTCACTGTGGAATCACAGATAATTCACTGGTAAATCACAGATGATTCACTGTGTAATCACAGATGATTCACTGTATAATCACAGATTATTCACTGGGTAATCACAGATGATTCACTGTGGAAGCACAGATGATTCACTGGGGAATCACAGATGATTCACTGAGAAATTACAGATGATTCACTGGGAAATCACAGATGATTCACTGGGTAATCACAGATGATTCACTGTGTAATCACAGATGATTCACTGTGTAATCACAGATGATTCACTGTGTAATCTTAGATGATTCACTGGGGAATCACAGATGATTCACTGTGGAATCACAGATGATTCACTGAGGAATTACAGATAATTCACTGTGGAATCACAGCTGAATCATCGATGATTCACCAAGGAATCACAGATGATTCACCGGGTAATCACAGGTGATTCACAGAGGAATCACATATCAGTCACGGTGGAATAACAGCACATTCATCGGAGAATCACCGATGATTCACCGGGGACCCACCGATGACTCACCAACGAATCACCGGAAATCACCGGGGAACCAGCAATAACTCACGGGGGAATCATCGATGATTCCGCGGTGAAGGGTGCGCAGACGGACGAACGGACAGGGAGGAAGGGTGAAAACATAAAGTAGCTATCGCTACTTAATGAATAAAATTGCAAAGATGAAGTCTGCAATATTCAGAAGTGATTTAATCCACAGCCTTCAATTCCGGTGCTAAATTCTTTTGCCTTTTAAATGAAAACTCCTACAAAGTCCTGACATTATAAAAGCTTTTCACGCTGCCGATGAAAAATGGACGGCAAAACTTACCAAGTATGTGCAGATGGTAAACGTTCCGTTGAACGATCATCTCGATGAATTTGGAACTTTTGTGTTCCATTCATTCCTTCTAACGCTCCAAATCCTTGCAATGGCACCTTTGATGTACCGGTTACGAATTGTAAGAATTTAGCGCGATCCGCTTGATCGAAACTTCTTAAAGCTCGCCAGAACCATTGGATCTAAGGAAAATCAAATATTTTTTCTTTCAGAAATTTCTATGAAATTTTCTTTGTCTGTTTGGACTCACCTGGATTGAATTCGCTTGATATTTGTGGTATTCAGTGTTGGCCTTAAGGTCTTCGATATCTACATTGGGTAGACCAGAGATTAATAGTTCAAGTTCTTGTTCGTTAAATATCGAAATAAGTCTCTTAGGGATGATATCATAGAAGCCCTCCAAAAATGCGTTCAATCTGGCAATAGAAAACAGTTAGCGCCGTATTTGAGTTAAAACTGAAACATTTCCACTTACTGTTGCTTGATTGATCCGCTCATTTTCAATTGACACACTAAGTGAATGTAACCGAATTTATTCTCTTCGGTCACAACAATATTACGGCCGTTGGGTATCAGATCACGCACTTCAGTTACGCCAAATTCTTGTACCTCTAAGCTAAATGTCTGATCGTATCCTAGTGCCGACACATGATTTTCCATCAAGAACACAAGGCCTTTGTAGAATTCGTAATCTTCACTCTCCATATCTTGGGTGTTGACTTCGATTCCGAGAATGTGCTTGTAGAACGAACGTGTGAAATACGACTCGAGTAATTTATTGTCATAAATCGCCTTAGCTGAGGATGAACAAAATGTGAATTCTGTGACAAAGCAAAAGTGTAAGATTTTAGAAACTCACCGATCACACGACCCACAAACTGGAAGTAGAGCAAATGATTTGGATTGGCATGACTAGATGGATTGATCATATAGGTGACCCTATCTCCAGGTGATACGGTGAACAGCGCGTACATTGGATTGAAGATCTCCCTCGAAATGATGACGTACCATTCGCGTAACAAACCTCCAGCATCTTGACCTTCCTCATCTGTTCAAATCATTGGAATGAAAAACAATTTTCTTTTACATCACACAATGCACAACAAACCTTCAAAAACGATGTAGAAACGATTTTTCCAATCCTCAGAGTTTCGTCGATACATTTCGCGGAACGAGTCCTCAAACACAGTCACACGATGCACATGAACTGCCAATTCTTCGCGTCGAATGCCCTCATCCAAGCGATCCAATTCGGTGCGGAAATATCGTCGTTTTACATCAAAGTCTAAAATTCTTGTGTGATCAACCAGCACAGCGAATGGTCCATCTGACAGGTGAGTTGTCGATTGTCGCAAAATTTGGTTCAAAACCGTTCGATGCTTTTCGGCGAATTGTAGGAATTTTAATTGGTCAGGTGATAGAGCAGCAGCTGAAGCTTGTGAGGATGAACTGCGACCAGCTGCACGTATTGCGGCAAGGCATGCTTCTTGGGTGGCTGCATTATCTTCGGCTGTTGTAGAGAGTTGTTGTGACGTCGATGGGGTGGGCTGTAATAACAGGAATTAATGATTCTGCCGAGAAAAAGTTCTTTGCTATGGCCGGGTTTTGTTACAGATTTCCGAATCGCTTTCATTATCATATAAACCATTGCCAAAGATTCACCGGGGAATCATCTGATAATTCACTGATGATTCACAGTGGAATCACAGATGATTCACAATGGAATCACCGATGATTCACAGTGTAATCACCGATGATTCACAGTGTAATCACCGATGATTCACAGCGGAATCACCGATGATTCACTGGCGAGTCACCGATGATTCACAGGGAAATCACCGATGATTCACAGGGGAATCACCGATGATTCACAGGAGAATCACCGATGATTCACAGGGGAATCACCGATAATACACCAGGGAATCACCGATAATGCACCAGGGAATCACCGATGATTCACCGGAGAATCATCGATGATTCACAGTGGAATCACCGATCAATTCACAGTGGAATCACCGATGATTAACCGGTTGACCACCGATAATTTACCGTGGAATAACCGATGATTTTTCGGGGAATCACCGATAATTCACCTGACAATCACCGATGATACACCGGGGAATCATCTGCGATTCCTTGGTGAATCATCGGTGATTTCCTGGTGAAGACGTACGGACAGGAAGTGTGAAAACATATTGTTACTATCGCTACTTAATAAATCACAAAATATTTTCGTTCACGATTATCAAGACGTCTGTCTGAATTAGAAAGTCTATTATGACTTAGAACATTAGAAAGAGAAACCAGGTCTAATGGTCAAATGTTTTTGTAAATTACCTGCGATGCATCGGTAACCACCAGCATAGGCTGAACATTTGCCGACTCGCTCGATGATTCTGATTCAAAAGTTGGATTTGATTGCGACGAACTTGAAGCTATGAAAGCCGTATTAGCTTCCATTGAGCTGCTACTTGCCGATGGTTGTGGTACTACGGAAGGTGTTTCCGTTGCTGACGTAGCCGAGTTCGTTGCTTTGGACTGTTGCGTCGCATGGACTAAAAAGAATGCCTCGACGGCCGGTTGTAAAATCAAGACCGCATGATGATCGGCAGTGGCTTCAAGCTCCACGAGACACGTACTGAGAGTATCCCACAGTTCGTCTAGCTGAAGTATATCACTCAATGAAGAAAGTTCACCGGGACTTAAGACAATTTTTGGTCTAAACGTTGATTTGGCAGATAGTGCAGTCGTTGATGATGAAGCTCGGCCTGCATTGTTGGCGGTATTTGATGCATCAGCAGCTGCGGTTGAATTTTCCTTATCCAACGCTTCGCGGACAGCTTCTCTGATTTGAATAATGACCTTCAATGTACGAAGGAAAAATGATTGACTCGAAGTCTTTGAGATCAGAGGCACCATTGACGGAAGCTGCAACTCGCAAGTTGTTTTCTGTTTGTTTGGTGCTGTTATCACAACCGTTTCTTTGGTAAAACGATCTTGTAGAATGCCTTTGGAGCCAGATGATGTGCTGGCACTACCTTTTGTCGCTGCTGATTTTGTGGACTGTTCAATTTCGGGTTCTTGAATCGAACTGGATAATAAAGTCTGGGCAACAGCATGGACCTTTGCTGTTCGGTTCAACAATTGCAGATCGTTCATTAAGTCTTTGATTTGTTGTTTAACAATCTTCGCCAAATAGGTGGCTCCGCTGATCAACAACTCAATTATCAGTGTTCTAGTTCGATTGGAACATTGACTGAGATTTAGTAGCAATAGTGTCGCATCTTCGAGACCTTCCTCTGAACATGACTTCGATGTGAGTACATCGATAGCTAAGCGCAAATGAGTTTCCGATTCAGGTAGAATACTTTCATCAAATTCTTCCTCTTCATCATTTTGTTGCTCCTGTTGTTCAGGTGGAGTTTCACTCGGTTTGCTTTGATTGGAATCTGTTGCTTGTCTCGCAGAATCATCATGTCCTGTTCGAGAATTTGACGTTGTACCTTCACTACTTTCAGTATCTTTATTCTCTGGTAAACCGACTGATATGAACGAAAGCAGTCTTAATAGTTTGTCGGTCAATTGGCTACTCTTTTTAACGATACTAAACGACAACATAGACACTAATTGGCCAAATGGTGAATCACTAAATGACGTTGATTCAGGCTCTACGAATTCACGCTGTTGTTCATTCATCTTAGGGCAACTACCCGGATTGAATTTCCTCTGCTGTGCGGTCGACTCCAAATGCATCAAAATATCCCAAAAGTCTGTCGATTTCCTTTTCGACAGCTGTTGAGTGTCTGTGCGTGAAGTTGATGGCCCGGCTTGAGTTGTTGATGGTCCGGCTTGAGTTGTTGATGATGACGGTCCAGCCTTGGCATTCGATCCTGTTTCCATCTGTTCAGTCTTTTTCGTTTTATTTGTGGATTTTTTCGGCAGAAAATTAACCGGAAAACTTTTCGACAATAGAATGAGCAAATCTAATGCATGACGACAAATGATTTGTGCTGCTTGAACGTGAATTGTTATTTCATAATTGCCACCATCCATATCTGAGATTGTATCACGGTCACGCTTTATGATGAACACATTGTTCCGTGCTCCTAATGCGGCATCCAACCGAATGTTCAACCACAACGGACGACTGGCCACATGTAAGAAATCCGGACTCGTTGGATTTTCGGTGGATTCGTTGCTTCGTTCGATGATTGAAAGCAACGCATTTATTATCCAGTCTCTTGTAGGTACGTGATAGCATAGATTGCGAATTACCCGCTGCAAGCGATTTGAATTGAATTTTTGTTCATCCAAGAACATTAATATTAACAACGACGCTAACGATTCATGGTCCAATAGACGACGACCTTGTCTTTCCATCACAGTCATTAGAGATGGCCCATTGTCCGAACTATTTGTTACTCCCCCCCAATTGGTAAATCGCATTGGCTGAATGTTGTGAGACGTAAATATTGGCTCCGGTATACGACTGCGATACCGCAATACAGACGAATAGCTTTGAACGTGTCCGTGAGTGCTCTGCGATTGCATGTTTGCTCGATTTCTCGTTTCTAATTCACGCCGTAGATTTTGCGCTTCGGCTATTAAATCCGGTGGTAGAACGGAAATTTGCGAATCTTCCATATCCGCTAAAATCTGTTGTCGAAGCGCTGGCTGTAAGTTTTGGAAAAATTCGACTGGATCGACGGGGTCTTCGGGATTGGTAGCGGCGGCTGCTTGACGCCTCTGTTCCATTCGTTGTTGTGCTAAAACTTCTTCCTGGATGTTTGGCGGCAAGGCAGCTAAAAATTCGGGATTTACTTCGGACACGGAAGCGTGTTCGTTTTCTATTGCATTTTGTTGGGCACGTTGTCTCACTCGTTGTTGCCTTTAACGGAAAACGGAAGATAAAAGTTTTTGTGGAAAATGTCTTATGCAGACGCTTCTACTTACCGAATATGCTCAGCCAGAACTTCCTCTCTCATTTCTTGTGGTAATGCAGCTAAAAATGAAGGATCCACTCCATCTGGGATTTCAGGAATAGCTTCGAATGTTGGATCTGGAAGCGCCGCATTGGTTGCTGTTTCACTCGTAGACTGACTGTTAAAGGTATTTTCGACAATCATACTTTGTGCGCGATCATAAAACAAATTGTTTGATGATTGCGATTCTTGTTCAATTTCTTCATCGCCGTCATCATCGTCTTCGTTGACTTCATTTTCATCGTTTTCATCCTCATCGCCAACGTCATCGTATTCCTCGTCGTCATTATCATCATCTTCGTCTTCCGCTTCTCCTCCTTCTTCAACGTCAATGGAAATAGTTTCGTTTAAACCTTCAGAATTTAATCGATTTTCCACGGGCGGATTCGTTGTTTCATTGACCGATTCATCTATTGGAAGAGTTTGAATGATGGTATCGGAAGCTGATGATGTGACATTGGTTCCGCCATTTCGAGCTGGCGTAGCTTCACGCAATGGATACGGACCATAAGGGCCGAACGGTCCAGATGGACCCTGGTACATTTCCAGTGAAGCTGGCCATGGAATGGAATATGGTGTTGTTGCATCTAATGGGCCGATCACTACCGGAGCTAAATCAAAATTTGATTAGATAGAGTACAAAGGTCCAGTATACTTACTACAAACAACTTTATTGTAACATTGGGTAGATCGGGGTGGGAGGTGGGGGGATACATTTATTATCGTCTAATAAAAAACATGTCCGTCCGTCTGTCTCTACTTTTTTCCAAACGGCTCGACTGATCACCCTAAACTTTTTTTCCCTGAAAGGTACATGGCTCCCATGATTCAAGTTCGAAGATGAGCAAAATCGGCAAATTAGTTCCGAAGATATGGTGCAAAATGTGGAGTTACGAATTGGAAAGGCTGAAGAGAAATGCTCGAAAGGTCTGGAACAAGGCCAAGAGGACCTCTCAGCAAGAAGATTGGGACTCCTACAAGGTATCTTAGGGCATGTTTAGGAAAGCTGTTCGATGGAAGGCCAAAATGTTGTGGAGGAGATTTTGCGCTGAAATCGAACACATGCCAGACTACGCTAGGATCTACAAGATCCTAGCGAAGGACGCGAGGCTGCTGCCAGGCTCCCTGATGAGGTCGGACAGCAGTTTCACAAACAGCGGAGAGAACACTGCTGTTCACCTGCTAGAGGCCCACTTTCCTGGATGTAGCGACTCAAGGAGCGAGGACAGAGCACCCGACCCTCCTCCTTCGAAGGAGGAATGGGCTCTGGCTAGCCGAATAGTTACTATGGACAGGCTGAGGTGGGCAATCGGCAGTTTCAAACCGTTTAAGTCAGCAGGAAAAGATGGAATTTTTCCGTCCATGCTGAAGGAGAGTGGTGAGATCTTATTGGAACCGCTATGCAAGATCCTAAGGAGCTCGCTAGCCCTGGGTTACATCCCAAAGGCATGGGAAAAAGTCAATGTGATCTTTATGCCAAAACCTGGGAGGCCCTTGCACTGCGTAGCCAAAGACTTCCGACCGATAAGTCTCACCTCTTTTGTATTAAAGACTCTAGAAAAGCTTATAGACTTCTATATCAGAGACGAAGTCCTGTTGAAATCTCCGCTCCATGAGAAGCAATATGCCTATCAGGCGGGAAGATCAACAGACTCTGCTCTGCATAGACTAGTAGCCAAGAAAGAGGGATTGTTCGAATTTGTAGAGATGGCTATTGGATGTTTTATGGACATCGAAAGAGCCTTCGACAACGCTAGAGCCGACTTCTGGGTATCAAAAGGCTGTTCACAAGGAGGAATACTCTCTCCGCTGCTCTGGTGCATCGTTGTCGATTCTCTCATAAGGAAACTAAATGAAGAGGGATTTCATGCGCAGGGTTACTCTGATGACTTGACCGTTTTAATTAGGGGCAAGTTTGAGAGTACCCTAGGAGATCGCCTGAGAAGCTAACTGAAGATAGTGGAGAAGTGATGCCAAGAGAAGGGCCTGAAGGTTAATCCCAAAAAGACGGATATCGTGCTCTTCAGCAGAAGAAACACGGGACACGCCCTTGTGTGATAGATGCCCGAATGTAAAGTATTTGGGAGTCATTCTCAACCAAAAGCTCAAATGGATCAAGCATGTCAGAAACAAAGCGGAAAAAGCGATGTCTGCTTTCTGGATCTGTCGGAGGGCTTCTGGAAGGGACTGTGGTATACTGTCTAGAGCCATTTTGTGGATTTATGAGACGGTCATCAAACCGATGTTGAGCCATGGATGCGTTGCCTAGGCTAGACATTGAGTGTGCGAAGAAAGAGTTAAATGAAGTTCAGAGGCTTGTATGCATCTGCATTACAGAAGCGCTTATTGCGTTACCCCCCATTGAGACGACCATAAAATCGAAGGCCTTAGCCGCGGCAGATAGGCTGACGCAAAATGATCTCTGGATGAGGGGCTTCGACTCGGGCCACGGAAGAATCAGACAAATGATAAGCAGTCAGGTCTTCCGAATGCCCAGAGATCGAATGGTACCTACAATCAGCTTCGAGAGGCAATACCAAACTGTCATACCGGACAGGGCTGACTGGCTGGGAAACTGGTCGGTTGACCTTCCCGATGGGGCACAGGTAGGCTTCACTGATGGATCGAAGACTGAGCACGGAACGGGAGCCGGAGAACGGTTATAGCTTCCACATGGGAAAATTAGCTAGCGTCTTCCAAGCAGAGACGTTTGCTGCGCAAATGGGGGCGATTGAGCTGGTTCCGGAAGGAACAACGGCTAATAGAACACTAATATGCTCGGAAGCGAGTCGGTGATCAAAGCACTCGCGTCACCTGTCACAACGTCTAGATTTGTTGGTGAGCTAAGGGCGAGGAGGAAACGGGCGTACACCTAATCAGTGAATGTCCGAAGTACTATACTCTGAGAAGCAGAATACTGGGTGCTCATGTGGTTTCACCTTCAGAGATCCAAAAACTAGGTCCTGTTGCTTTAAACAGGTTCCTAGTGGGAACTGGGAGGTTCAAATGATTTACATGATGAGCAGGATGAAACGGACGTCCTAACCTGATAAATCTAAAAAAAAGGTCCAAGAAGTGGAGGTCGAACATGAATTTTCGAGATTTTTTTTGTGGAAATCGGGTCAGTGATCTGGGCACTGGGACCAATGGAATGGACGGAATTGAGTTTCTTGGCCATATACGAAGGCACATGGTTTTTCGTGTATATTTACTCAACTATGCAAAGTTGTAGAGAATAAAATTTTAGAGGTTTAGAGGTTTAGAGGTTGAGGGTTTTAAGGAAAGATGGCCCAATCCTGGGATATGACCACTTCTAGAATTGGGAGGGATGACCCATATCTCCAGAACTGTGGCAGTTGGAAACTTGCTTCTAAAGGCAAACTTGGTGAAAATTACATTTTAGAGAAAAAAGTTTAAGAATTTTTTGGAGAAACTACGGTGGTCCTCTTTGTGATATGGTGCAGAGGAGAACATTTCGGTCATCAAAGTCAATGGTCTCAGACGTACTCAGACATTACCTTGGGTGATTTCTATGGATTTTTGAAATTCTTATAGTTATAAAAGAGCACAAAACGGATTGTTTGCTCATTTCTATATTTAGATACGCTCGAGTCTTTTTGCAGCATCTACCCAGATCGCCACATCTATTCTGATACGTACGGATCTTTACTTAAGTTTTGAATAAAATTTCATCTCAACTTACCTGTAATTCCCAGTGGTCTAGGTGACGAAAGTAATCCTTCAGATGAAGACGATGCCGACTGTACACTTTGTTGATTTGTTCTAGAAGATTCAGTTTCGACGACACAACAATCATCATCCGAATCGTCGACGTTAATGGATACATCTGCATCATTGGTCAGTAAATTTGCCTCGTCATTTATTGTAGAATTTCCGCTATCTCTCTCTGCGTTTTTATTTGACACATTGGCATTGTCTTCTTCGCTACTATTTGACGAAGATTCAAGATTACAAATTCGGTGAATATTTCTTGTTGCGAATCCACTGTTTGAAGTCGATTCGTTATTTTTAGTTGTTTCATCGTCGTCAGATGTTGTGGACTCTTTCTCTTTCATTGTTTCCATTGACGTACTGCCACCCGAGGCATTGTTATCGATTTGTTCGTCTGGTGCTTTCTTACCCTCATCCGAATCGGATGTCCCATCATTCGGGCTAATTGGTGACGATGACATTGTCAGTGAGCTGCTTTGAGACATTTGTGATCGAACTTCATTTTCGCTTTCGTATTCATCTTGTGCCGGCTGTTCCACATTCATAGCAGTGTCGTGTTCTGGACTTTGCGTCGAAATAATTCCAACCGATAGAAGAATCGACGCTTCACCGCTACTGATGCTATCGGAATCATGTTCTACCACGTCGGATTGCACACGATTTGGTGCCATATCACTATCGCCAACGTCAGATGCGTGTACCTCAATTTGTGTTGGCGCACTTGAGTCAGACGCCGCATTATAGTTGGAGAGCACACTCTCTTCGTGTTGAACTTCTAATCGTTCCGTCGTACTGAATTGTTCCTCGTGATGATGTTTTTTCGCTTGGCTAGACTTTTGGTCCACTTGCCGTTTCTTTCGTTTCCCATTACGAATTTGAGATAATTCGAGCGAACGCTGAGCTTCCAGATCCGGAATCAAACTATTGCACACTGTCAAGCAGACGTCGGATTGCGATTCCAAACCTAACACTTTTGCCTCTTCTAACCACCAGTGTAACGCCGACGGCGTGTTATTCAATGTGGCAGCCAAGCTACGACCGAACAAAAATCCAGCCTGGTCCACCAAATCAATTGAACCGCCTTCTTCATTATTTGTAAATATGCCGAATCCGTTGTCCATAACAACCACCCGAGTAGCATCGCGAAATGTTGACGAGCCACTGTTTACCTGATTGTCGCCACCCGAATTCGAATTGATTCCATTGCTACCAGTTGCCAAGCTAACACTGCCGATTGTAGCCACACCGCTTGTTGCACGGGCGAGACGTCCTTGAGCACCTGGACCGAGTAAACGTTGTAATATCACAGGTGGATTAGAACTTCGCGTATTCAAGTTAATGTAATATCCACGACCACGACGGGCACTGCGACGCGTTCGCATTGCTAGTGTTTGTGGTTGTTGTGACTGGCTGGATGAGCCAATATGTGAGCGATGGCTGGTAATGGCTTGCAAACGCGTTGCCATCGATGTTGTCGCTGCTGGATTGGATGAGCTGCCTCCCAGACCAATGCTACTGGAACTACTTTCAGCGCCGTTAGCAAAGGCAGATCCATCACCTGCATTTTCTTGGATTTGAGAACGGTTACGATGTCGCTGAATGAATGGGTCACGATAACGAAAACGTGGACTGGTCGAACTTTCACCGCTTGTTCCTTCGTCGTTGCCTCGGGACGTTCCACTACGCACAGCAGCGTCAACATCATTCGCTGCGATGCCCGATATTCCATCATCATTTGTTTCCACATCTCCACTGCTGTTTTCCTCAGCTACGTCACCATGATTGGCATTTCCACCAGCACCGTTTTCACTACCCGAATATTGAATCATAAGGATGTCTTCATTGGATCGGCCCAATTCTGGGATACTTGGAGACATTCGACGGCCGTGCATGTCGTAGATTTCAATAAATTGACGAGTTTCTTCATCCACATCCAATTCGCTGCGATCGTCGGCTTCGTCTTCGTTTTCTTCCACTGAAACGGAACATCAGAAAATCGTTGAACCAAACGAAATGGAAAAGGAAACATGCGACTTACCTTCAACTTCACCTTCTTCAATTTCAGTAGCATTTGAATCGTCCGAATCATCTGAATCGCTGCTCATTTCCAAAGGTTCATTCACCATAGCAAAATTGCCGTTCAATTCATTCTCAGTGAACGACGAATCATTTTGGTCGCGCTCCAGGAAATGGTCCAAAATATCTTCCATTCTTCCGATTGCCTAAATACAATTTTTTCATCAATAAAAACAATTCCGAAGCAAATTTTAAAAATTCTACATTAGGACGGACGTTGAAATCCATTTTCCGTACCTTTGGTATGTAAAATTCTTTCAATTACCTGAATGCGTGCCTCCAATCCACTTCGTATCTGTCCACTTCGACTAGCGAATGAATCGTCTGCGCTCGATTGCTCCTGTTGCTGTTCGCCGTCTTCATTTTCCTGGTGCTGTCGTTCCGCAATGAAATCATCCAACGCCGAATTAACTGTTTCAGCATCTGTAGATAGTGCAGTCGGTGATCTATGGACGGAACAAAGTTTTTTATTGGGTACAGCAGCTGGACCCGGTTGGTTGGCCATTCGCAGCAGTGTTTCCAATGGCTTCAAAACTGCGTTGATGGTGCTGATAGTGTGCGCAGACGATAAATCCAAACTTTGGGTAATTTTGGACAAATCTGCAATCAATCCTTTGTTGACCATTATTTGGAAGATATCATTGCGGCGCGGTTGGTATTGAGGTATTTTCAACAATGACGGATTGTCTGGTGGACAATTTTCAATCATTGTCGGTATGAGTCCGGTAAGCAATTGTAGTTGCTGGTGTTTCTCCGCAATTTCTGGCCAGGCCAAGGCACGCTTTATCGCCAATTTCACTTCATTAACAACGTGAAATTGTGTTAGTCTAGAATCGGTAGCGGATGACATCGCAGCGATTAGCATTCGGGCTGCCGAGTTACAATCTCGGTCTGGATTTGCATCTGACGGCGGTAACAATTTGTCGAGTATGAACGCTAAAGCTGTCTGGCCATTTACTTTTACCATTGTGTTTGGATTCGGTTTGTACATAAATTCGGCAATGATGTCGCCAACTGTTGGAAACGAACGAACTGCTTCGGCGAGTGCTTTTAAAATTGTCGACTTCGGTAGTAGAGGCTTATCATTATCGCCTTTCGTGCATGTAATGTTCCACGTACATTTTCCATCTTTTATTTGCTGGTTGGCTGAACTGGACATACCACCGCCGTCTAAAGGAAAACCATAGATGAAAATTTGCATCAAGCAACACTAGAACCAGTGAGAGACTAATATTTGTGGAAAAACTCTATAAATTTATAGAGAATTTTGGGAAAATTTTTAGTAAATTTTGGGAAAATTTTTAGTAAATTTTGGGAAAATTTTTAGTAAATTTTGGGAAAATT